>LXHY01000277.1:0-130282 GCA_002093855.1 Fusarium praegraminearum | reverse complement strand
CACCCCCGATGCGATGCCCTCCCCCGCCTCCTGTTACATCGAACGTGCCCAGTGTTCAAACCGTCACGGCAGCTTCTTCTCGTCGCTCATCAGCAGCGACAACTCCAACTCCCTCCGTTGAGATTAAGCATGAAGTCCTCCCTGAGGAAGTGAATTGTGCGTAGTCCCCATCCAACACGTGGTGTCGACTCCCTAGCCCCTTAGCTTTGCTGACATGTATGCTTACAAAGATCACGAAACAGCCATGTTTCTCCCCCCTCAAGTCGCATTCAGCCATCGCCCTCGTATCTCCGTCTCTTCAACAAGCTCCGGATCTTCAGGCCATGCGTCGATCTGGTCAACTAACTCGGGACAGTCAGCGATGTCATGGCAATCTACTTCCACCTGTAACCGTTCGCAGGCACCACTTCCGATTCCTCCTTCCAGTTCCATGAACGGCCTAGGACCCATGAGTGCCCCGGTTGGTACAGCTGGCAAGACCAACATTTATTGGTGCACCTCCTGTGAAACGAGCTTCAAGCGCAAGTACGACTGGAAGCGCCACGAGGATGAGTTTCACGAGCGCTGGCGCAAGTACCCTTGTCCCGAGCCGGGATGCAACCGCAGCTTTTGGGGATCCAACTCGTTCAATCAACATCACAAGCAATGCCACGGCTGTAAGACTTGCCCCCACGCCGAGAAAGTAGTCAAGTTTCTTCGAAAGCGCAAGTACTGGGCTTGTGGCTTCTGCTCTGCTCTGCACCCAGCTCGCGAACGTCATGTCGAACATGTTGCCCGTCACTTTGAGTCGGGCATGACCAAAGGTGACTGGATGCACTCGCGTGTTGTTTATGGTCTTCTGCACCAGCCTCTGATCCACGAGGCCTGGGATGCCCTTGTTGTTAGCAAGCAGCCTGAGTATAACGGACGACGACCTCAGTTCAGTTGGCACCCGAGCAAAACCGGTCGTGCCCAAGGATTCCTTGAGAACGAAAACCCCGGCCAGCTTCAAGATCTGCTTGAATTCTTTTCTGGCGACGAAGGTGAAGCTCAGTGGATCGTCAGCGTTGCTTATGACCTTGCCGATATCGTTCTCACCTCCGCGCCTATCCCCTCGCCACAGTATTCTCATGCCTCTCTTGGGCCTCAAGGCTTTGGACACGATCCTCGCATGTCATTCATGCCACTGCCCACTCAGGGCCACCCAGGTCATCAGTCTTTGATGCCTTCACCCGACCCTCAGCAGACACAGTTTACCGCGCCTTTTCGAAACACAATAATGGTTCCTTCCCAACAATTCACGTCGCCTTCAAGGCCTTCGCCTGCATCGTCAGCTCACTCACCGTTGGGTCCATCAACATCACCACTGATGCCCCCACCAGCGCCATCACCCCTAGAAAAGCGTGAGCTTCCGCTACCACCCCCACCTCAATCCCACGGACACGACAATGGTGAATCGATGATGGACTTCGAGTATTCGCCGGCTCCTGTGGTGTTTGACGATTGGGAGAGTCTCACAGGCGCCGTGATTGAGCAGCCTGGTCAACAACATAACGGACCACCAGCCGACTGGGGCATGGTGCAGTATTTCAACGACCCCCGGGTCACCTCATGAGTTTAGGCTCAAGCCACTCTTTGACGCTTTGGACATTACCGAGCCAATTGCTTCAACATATACCCAAATTTGGGGTTGCCACGTTTTTCCTTGAATCGAATCTTACCGACACGGTGCGAAAGCTATCCCTGTGCAAGCATTTTCCTTTTTGTTTTGTTTTTCTTTAGTAGATAATGATAATACCCCATCATCGAGACGGCAGGTGAGGGCATGTGGATTGCTTTTTGTCTTGTTACGGCAGTCTGAAAGAAATGGATTGGCTTCTCATGTCCTTGGTTAAAAAAAGGTGGAGTTGGGAATGCTGTCACTGTCGTCCTTTGTTTCCTTGATGTGATTGATGGATAAAATCTTCCGGGAGTTACCCCATGGGATGGATGGACTTGGAATCTAGGGACTGCTGGAGAGTCATGGACTGGCTATTTAAGGCGATGCGCATGCAGCACGTACGATGACGCTGAAAACCCAGGTGCTGTAAGATAGGGCAGAGGAAGGAATAGAGACCCCGGAAGGGACGGATTTGAATGAACAAAGTGCGTAAGAGACTGTTTTTATGAAGTTACGTGAGGAATGTAGTGAAATGATATGCATCTGAGACAAGGCATCGGTACGGAATGTCACGGCATAACACGGCGTATATGCTGGACTCCAACTGGGAAGGGGATCTATTTTGGAACCTACTTGGCTTGTACGGACATGTCAAGTCACAAGCCATGATCCCTTATGGTTGTGTTAAAACCGAAATGTGACTACTATGTCGCTGTGCCTGACCAACTAGTTGTTCAAGAGACGTTAGTTTCACTTGCAATTCTAGTAATCGCAGCGAAAGGACGGACGGATCTAGTAACTGTCCGCTGTTCAATCGCATCATGACCTCAGCCCAGGTAGGTATGCAGAGGTGTCTTGTTGAACTGTCAAGATGTATTGTTGAACAATGTGAAAGAACATGGTGACTGACTGCCCTTTGTTTGGCCAGAAACCTCCAGACAATAGCGATGCCCATGAACACTAGGAAGAACAATTCATTGTATTTATCATGCTCGTTGTACTTGCAAGTATATAAAGACACCAGGGGTCTCTTCCGATGTTGTTGACTCACAAATCCTGATCAAGAAACCTTTAGATCTTCAGCTATAGAGGATCATCGACACCTACCACATTCTACACTTTTCCGAACCTCAACTAACCAAGCAACACATTCACAATGCCTAGTGGACGTAGCTCTCGTCGCCAGTCCGGTGGCTTCCTAGAAGCCCTCGGGCAGTGGACTATGGGCACTGAGTCTACTCGTCGCAGTTCTCGTCGTAGCTCTCATCACAGTTCTCGTCGTAGCTCTCATCACAGTTCTCGTCCGCATCGGAATACTGAATCGTACAGACAAGCTCGTCTTGACAATGCACCGCCTGGACTCAACCTCACAGCTCGCCAGTGGCGAGAGTACGCCGACCATGTCCCTGCCGGGTACTGCACAGACGAAGAGGATGGAGATGGTGGCCATGAGGGCGCAAGACGATCTCTCCCCCCAGCTCCACAGCCTGAGCCTGAGCCTGAGCCTGAGGCGGATCCCTTTCGTTCCGCATGGTCGCACTCTTCGAGTTCGGCGGTGACTCGTGCGCATGGGACTGTTAGGCGACGAGACTCGCCTCTCGACCGTATCATGGGTCGTACGCCCATGCCGAGACTTCATATTCCTATCCCGCGATCGCGAGATTACGTAAGTTTTGATGCTAACAGCGATTCCTTGTTCGCCAATGTTCCTCGCTTTGAGGAACGGCGAGATGTAGGCGACGTTGTCGTTCACCGAGAGCGAGCTAGTGATGATGGATTCATGGCTGAGACTTCTAGGCAGCGTACGAGCGAGACAGGATTCGAAGAGGACAATCGACGAGGGACTGAGGCGAGTGCCCAGTCACTGCGAGAGTCACAGCTCTACGCCAACCATCGCGATGCACCTCGGATCCAACAAGAAGACTCAAACGTATGGCCCACAGCGCAAAACGTCTCTCATGTACCCATTGAACATCCGCGCAGCCGGGTCGGTAGCTGGCGCAACACCATTGTCGAGGTTCCTGACAGGCGATACGGTGTAGATCAGGAACCTTCTGTATTTGGGGGAAGCCATGTGACCGTCTGGCCCGGTCCAGATCAAGCTAACAATTCTGCCGACTTGGGCCCCGACGATAGTGCCAGTCGCATTGCGATGCGCCCTCGTGGGCAGGATAACAGAGGGCCATCTGGATCTCGTGCGAGAGACATCAATGGGAGTTCACGATCTGGAGGATCACGACACGGCCGGCGCTGAGCAAGACGAGATGAGAGAGAGTGATGTAAGGCTGGTCTTTGGCTTCTGCTTTATCAGTAAAGTAGACAGATGCAACCAGGCTTCTGGCGAAATACTTGGATTGGTGATTAGTAGTATCAATCGAAGTGTGGAGGCCCAGAAAGTAGGAGGGGGAGGAGGAGGAGGAGGAGGAGGAGGAGGTTGGGATTCCTGGAGTTTATTCTCAGTTTGTTTTTGTTTCGCAGAAGCTGGATTGATACTGTCTGTCGCTGTGGCTGTGGTTGATTCCGAGCTGGAGCTGGTTTGAGACGAGAGTAGACTTCCATTAGAAAAGTTACGAAGGCCAATACTCATCTGCATCTTACGCTTCAACACTTTCTTGACATAGTTACTCTCAAGATGGTCCATAATGGTTTGTGACAAAGCACGTAAGATGTTTGTATCTTTCTCCTTCCAATCGAATCCAGGCTTGGAATTGATAACGCAAAACACTCCAATATTAACGCCACGAGGCGATCGGATGGGCACGGCGGCATAGAAACGGGCGAGGCTACCGGGCTGGCAGTAGGGGCTTGAGGAGAATCGACAATCCGTAACCAGATCTTGGACTATGACAGCGGGGAGCTCGTCAGAGCTCGTCGCGTGCAACGTATCCTCGATAGCGCGTAATGTGTAATCGCAGACGCCATCTTTGCGTTTAATGTGTGTCCCTGAAAGCCAGAACTCGTCGCTATCTCCGCCCGTTGCTAGGTTCGGTATCAAGGACGTCGTGGGACTCGCCTCGGCAATAATGTATTGTTCGCGCTTGTCGAATAGAGATATGAGGGATCTCTCTGTCGCGGTACGGTAAGTCGCGAGCTGAGCAAGACTTGTGAGGATCGGATCGGGGCACACGGAGAGGTCTGCGCTGGTGACTTGGTTGTTTGGGCGACATGTGGCGCGAAATAACTCATCGTACCTGTAGAGCGGTACACGGTAAGCAGCTGTGCAGGGGATACTTGGGTCAGGACATACCTCGCAGTTTCAATCTCTCGAATGGATTCGATTGACAAGGCACCTTTAGTCGTCGACATGCTGGGCCGTGTCGATGGTGCAGAATGGTAGAGAGCGCGAGGATCGAGGCGATCAAAAGGGAAGGGCTTTTGATGGCAAAACGACAAGGAAAAGATGGGATTTCCCATATTTCCATTTGCTATTTGCCATTCACATCCCTTGGTTCCGCCAAGTATCTAGATCGCCGCCATGTGACTCCATACTGTCTCCGGACTGGCTCCGGACTGCATTAGCGCTGGTTCCATACTGTACGGGTGCTACTCTGTACGCATCAGCACTGGTAATATTATCCGGAGTGGCGAGTCTGGGAAACGAAGAGGTCGCTAGGCCAGGCAAGGAAGTTGAATGATTGTGTGTGCACAGTGTCAAAGCACGTCCAGTCTAGCCTCGATATAGTTACTGTAAGACCCTGAAAACCCTTGCATAGACCCTGAGGGTCTGGGGGTCCAAGGGTCTTACCAAGGGTTAAAGACCCTCTCCCCGCCTCGATTGGACGGATGTATAGCACTGGACTTTTATTTCAAATGTGTTCTGTTGTTCATATGGTGATGGTTTGTATTATTATTATTATTATGTATCATGTTCTAACAACTCCATGCGCCATTGCTTAATTGTGAGTGATAAGAGGAAGCGCTATCTGATGGCGCGGCCATGTGCCTGGCTTGCCGTTTCGCGAATATTAGCCCACACACATTACAAAGTGTGTGGGGTCCAAAAGGACCCTTGCGCCATTTCGGGGTCTCTGTTGCGCGACAAGATGTGCATGAAGTCGGACCATTGCGTCCGGATGTCAAGTGCTAAGTATTGCTGTTAGAAATGGGACTTTGAGGCGAAATTTCAGGTGGGCAGGGGTATTCTAACCTGTTGTTTTCGCCCGCTAGCATTTGAAACCTTGTTCTTTCGAGCCCAATCAATGACTGTCTTGCGATTCTCTTTGTGTGGCCTGGATGCGAGGTTTGGATGTTTTGTTATCACATCACACGGCAAAGATAATAACCAGTTATTATCTCTGTGTGAACTTTCAGGCTCAGTTGCTAACGTTGTAGCTATTGCTGAGGTTCGAAACACAGAAAAATTGGAAAGTGGTTCGCCAACGGATTCGTCGGTAGGATATTGAGCCTAGTAGACCCAACTTGTAAGCAATGTGAATCAATCGACATCGGAAAATAACAAATAAGAAGAATCTTGTCCCTGTCTATCACTGGAAAAGGTAAACTATGGATTCAATGAACTTACAGAAGAGCACGTGTCGGGCAGGGATCTTCTTCTAGAAGAGGCAAAACCATAGGCTCGGGCTTGATGCTGGAGTTTTTGACTGGTTCTCGACATGGTGTATGTAATACTGGTCCGTTGTATGTATAAGAGGTAGTCACCGATCTGGGTGAGAGAGGAAGGGCATGGAGATCGGGAGGTTTAAATACCAGATCGAAAGGTCCAAAGTAGGGGTCCAAAGCAGAATGCCATTATGATGTCAAAGGGCTATGTATGTAGAGATGGGAATGGTCAAATGCCATAAATCCAGGGTCTAACGAAAAATGACAATATGATGTCATACCAGCCGAAGTGTTTCGGCTGACATTCCTACTCTGGGACTTGACTGTGGCTGCCGTCCACACAACGAGACTGAATGCAACATATCCGTCCTTTTGTGGCTGTCTGTTATCACCAGAGTAACATGGATCTTATCTGCCCAGTCAAAGGTAAGCATTCAAAACAGCCTAGGCAAGTTAATCTCACAAGCCCCCCAGTAGCTGCAGCATAACTGACCTCTTGCATCTGCTGGGACGACAATAAACTGGAGACTCGACGCGCAGCACATGGATGAATAGCCGGACTTAAGTCTCCTCTCCAAGGTGTTGTATACACCATACAGACTATGTACCTCAAACAAGGTTTATTCTCATCTCAGCTACTTGGATACTGCCCCGACACCAGGTTAGCCACTTCCCAGCTGTATACTCTATTGCAACTTTTTGACTACCTGATTTTTCTCACTACATAGTAAAGAATTTTGCTACCGCGTTATGTACAACATTTGTTGGGGAGCGGTGTCGAGGCGCCCGCATTCTTAACCAGTAGTTACAAAGTACGGGTTGTGCTGTGTGCAGGGTAGTATAATAGGTGGACATGCATATGCATGCCCTGGGTCGAGTTATCTGATGATCCGATTCGCTGACACTACGTACTAGTGCGGCCAGAGAGGAACAGTGCGGTTTGCAGAAAGAAAACGAGCTTCAAATAATACATAGTAGAGGTGTTACAATGCTCCATACTGATCTAGATAACTCCTCGGCCCTGACAACTGTGCACGGGTAGGTGACAACAAACTTGGGGACATCAGTACGGTATTCTGACTCTGTTAGGCATAGATTGCACTATTGTTTTCTCTATTCTTTTTATTACCTAGCACCTGTGCTACATACCCTTGTCATTAGACTTCACTCTTGTCTCAAGACTGGACAAGACTGGACATGTAAGACAATGCACGGGTCTTGACTGACGAATCAGTTACTCGTATCTATCACCAGCCACAAGTGGAGCTACTGGGGAATGAAAAATGTGCAACAGACAGCCAGCCGAGGCGCGAGGGGGCTCATTTGCCGCCGGCAATACGAGATCAGAATTATCGACCTATGTCCGACGGAGGCTAGCAGTCGGATCAAGTTTGATCCGTGACCCTCTGGTCTTCTTCCCCAATGTATCATTTCCGAGAAAAGAATAACGTGGCGCAAAGCACTGTTGTGGTATACCTACCTAGTACCAACAGCTATCTCGACACTATGGCCCGGCACAATCACGTCATGCCACCTTTCCATCAGATTGTCGCGGATAGCACGCGGAGCGAAGAACAAGTAGCCTTGCCGGAGAGAAACAACATTGGTATGTCAACTGCACTGTTGAGTTATGTATCGAAAAGTGGAAATTAATGGTACGTCGTAGCTTGCGGCTTTCCATTTGAGGAGTTGGCGACACGAGAGGCTCGTCGCCATGGCCTGTCAGTCTCCCAGGTTACATCGCTCGTTCAATTCCGCGACTTGGAATATTGTAGTCCCGTCGCAGACGAGCTTGTCTGTTCAATCTGCCTATGTCCCATGTTAACACCGTTGCTGATCACATGTGGGCACACCTTTTGTTCGGAATGTCTGCGCCGACATTACGCTGTTGCAAACCAGTGTCCTCTCGATAGGCTGTTGATCCGACCTGGAAAGGCTCGGCGTCCACAGCCCATGGTTGATGCTCTAGATCGCTTGATCGTAATGTGTCCAAATACCAATCAAGGATGCTCTTCTTGTATCAGCCGGGATCAGGTAGTCGCCCATATTCTAACATGTATATACACTGCCGGGGTATTAAAAAATCACATACCACATAAAGATGTATAGAGTTCGTCTTAGCGCATGTTTCTATAATACAAGTCACGGTGTCATGAAAGGTAAAGATAACAACAGGGACTGGCATTTTTAGTCATGGATATCCTTTTTTTAATATAAAAAACATGTCATTTCAATGTTTATTCGCTTCAGGTGCTGATTCAACTAGGCGCCTGGCCGAAGTCTTCCCTATAACAACTTGACTTCCAAATGACCTTACCGCCAGTAGTATTTATAGCGTTTGCTTCCTGAGTTCATATAAGCCTCTATTATCCCAAATTTAACAAGCAAAAGACCATTTGCGTTTTTTAAGCTCAACCTTGGTATTATTCGGGATCGATTCAAGCAGCAGGGATAGGAGATCAGATATGATACCTCATCTATCGAAGACTTTACACATCACCACTCTCTAAAATACAAGTTTGGCCAATGCAACGGTCATCAGATCCGCAGCCTCTGCCAGACGGCTCTAGCACTAGCCAAATATAACGCGCAAAGGGAAAACCTCAACATATAAATCGACAAAAACATTCTAGTCAGCCTATTACTGAAATACTTCAAGACAATTCAGGAGGCACATTAGAGCTTTACAGAGTATCAAGGCAATATATACGGGATAAGGGGCGACCGCAGGGTTATCGACTTTAAACTGCGGGCGAGGAAGGACACCTCATATCAGACTACCAAGTCAGTTTCCTCAAAAGGCACACGAAATAGCAGCTCACGACTGTAAAGAGAACCCTTCTACACTATCATCATCCGATTCTTCATAATATCGTGTGACCTCCCAGGGCGATCCAATCCAGCCTTTCAATCATGGTCAAATGTTCGCTGGTTAGAATAGGAACATGCTACCTCAGCAATACCAATCTTATCCACAACAACACCAGCATCATCAACAGTGGCACATGGTGGCGATGGACGGTATATGTTATAACCCGTCGTCTGGCTCCGGATATGTCTGACAGAGTTATAACGATCAGGGCACGATGCAAAGCCAGCAGCCCAATGTTCAATACATGTAGTACCAGCAGTGAAGTCAAGGACCTCCCCGCAATATGAACGAATCTCCAAGGCTCTCCTGTTCCGCACAATAAAGTGTAGGAACAGCAACAAGAGGAGGGATACAGCAATTGTCCCTAGGGCCAGGGACTTACTTCTCAATTACAGATTTCGTCGATTCCCATTGCGGACTCCTCATCTAGTTACAACTCAATAGGCGAGAGTCAGGGTAGCTCATGGATAACTAGGTATTGTTTCTATATTTACATTCAGTACATTTGCTTCAATGCTCTTCCGTTCATCCCTCTACTGTCTAAAAAGAACAGTGCCAATGTTTTCGAAGCAATATTACTACAAACTGATACATTTTCCAGCGCACTTTCCGACAAGATACAACTTTTCGATGGTTGTCTTTCTTCAGCCCACTATGTACATGTTAATAGTTCCCGAACTGCGATATGCAGTGAAAGAGTCATGAGTATGATCTATACTCACCTGCAAGTCAATTAGTGGTAATAGAAATTTAAAAGTTAGGTAGCAGTAAAGGTGGATGGAAACCCCCCTACGCTACGCTGGCTACGGCGTGCAGCGCGTCACGACGTGCAGGGAACATGCATACCTATAAGGCAAGTTTTTGATCTAGACCTGACCGGATCTAGCTGGGCAGCAAATATTGGCAATATTAACAACGGTCTGTCAGAGGATCAGACGAGAGACAAACCGAGGGTTCAGCTATGGATCTAGACTTCAATGGCGGATTGGGCCCTTGATAGTGTCGAATCCTTCAAGGCCAACACGAGCACCATCCCCCAGGCTGCCTATAATTTATATAGATCCAACTGTTTCACTATGTCTCTGTTGATATTATCCCGACCTTTCTGCAGCGTCCATCGCAATGGTGGCTCTCAAGTCTCTCCTCCTTTTCTGTGCCTTGGGCGCCGAAGCTTTGTCCGCTGCTCCAGAGCCAACATGCGCAACTGCGCTTGGACCTAATTCTGTGAAGCCTGTCCCAACAGCTACTACCACTATTGTTGAGAAAATCACGATCGTCAAGAAGTTCATCCGCAAGATCAAGGTCGTCGTTGTACCTCGTGCTAAAACCACGACCGTCAAGGTCACAGAGTTGACTACAACCACGGAGATAGCCGATGCCGCTACCAAGACTGCTACAAGCGTAATCACTTGTAAGATAGATACATTCAATATTCTGAAAATGATATTGATTTTTATTCAGCCGAGCAGACCGCTGGTTTCACTCCTGTCCTCAATGATCCCTCATACGTGGCCAGACGCAGGGCCCGCGCCGTTGAAAACAGGGCTGCAGCTATTCAGCCCCTCGTAGCATCCGATCTGTATCCCCAAAAGGTGGCTTGTACCGTCAAAAAAACCCTCGTACTCGACCAAGACTACCACTATCACGGTCCAGGGACCTCGAATCACACTGGAGGCTGCTACAAAGACAGTCATGTCAACTGTGTATTCTACAATCACCACAATCTCTTATCCACCTGATGTCAACACCACTACGACTACTTATCCTACAACAACCTCCTGGACCTCAACTACATCTACCTCTACTGTTACCAACACTGGTAAGTTATTACATTACTCCCTCGTCTTCTACGCCAGTATAACTAACATATAGAAGTCATCATCGAGTCTGACATTCCCACCTCAACCGTATACGCAGCATGCAGCAGTAATAACATCATGATCACCGCCAATAAAGGAGGACCCGTCGTGGCATGGAAGAATATTGCTGCTGTTGATAACAGGCCAACTATTCTTGGTCAAGATTTCACTCCAGAAACTTGTTGTATCGAGTGTCAGAAACGACCCTTTTGCCGTGTCTCTCTTTTCAACACTGGCACCGGCACCTGCTATGCTTACGTGACTGGTACTTCAGCCACTTGTGCTAATGGAGCTCAGCCTTTCTTCGGAAGCTACTTAACCAGCACTAAGGGTGCGCAAAATCCTGTATACATATTTAGTAATGGTCCATGTGGTACTCTTACAAATGGTGGTGGTAACTAATCTTGGTGTTTATATGTCATACCGTAGCAATCAGTTCAAAGTAGATTTATAATAAATTGTGATTACATCTTAGTTGATAACACACCACCGAAGAGTATACACTCAAGGTTGTATATACAATTTCTTTCTATAAAGTCCGTTGATTGGTGATCCGTTTCAGGTGCCAATAACGGTCTAGTTAATATCCTCGCTAAAGAGAAAGTCAAACGCTGAAGTATCCATCAAGAACAAATCATTAAATGACGGATCCTGACCGCCTGTAAGAAAGTCCATGGTGATGTTATGGGAGCCAGCTGCTGTGTCAATATCTGAGCCGAGATCCGCCATGTTTCCATTGGCATCAGTTGATATGTCAATGTTATTGCTACTCCAACCTGGTGGACCCCCCTTTGGCTGTTCAAACGATCGCCCGTCTATTTGCAAGTTTAGACTGGGTTCCGATGGGCCATGCACTCGCTCGCCCCTCTGCCTCGAAGCTCTCTGCTCAAGAACCTTCAACAACCCCCCTGCATAATTCCAGTACTTGGCAAGCTCCTGTAGGACTTTCCAAAACATATGTAGGATGTGTCGAGACTTGGCAGCCAGCAAGGGCTTGTTTGTACTAATCTCGTTGATGATGTGAATTGTCGCGGTGAATACAACGTGGTTGCTATACAGCCATAGAGAAGATATCAAGTTCTTGCTGAGCAGAACTTCAAAGATGGACGCAATTGCGAGTGTAGCTTCTCTGCAGAGAATAGCGTCCTCTTGTGTCTCGGTGGTGCCATCTTTCCGCGACTTTGGCGCAGGACGATGAAGCAATATAACAAAGTTGTAGTAAGTGAGATAAAAATGAGCTTGCCATAGATCGAGGCTCGAAATTGTCAACTGCAATGATTTGGGGATGGAAAGCATTAAGTTCCCAAGAGATTCATCGGCTTTCTTGATTGCTTCGAGTTTGGCCTGTGCCGTCGCACGAAGTGACCAACCCTTCCTTATCGTTTCAGATATAATCCTGCACAATTGTACATGGTATATCATGAAATCGATATCTGCTCCAGGAAGATGCTCAATGTGGCAAGGCTGGATATCTGGAGTATCGGAGTCATCGAGGTTGCTGCAAGTGTCAGAAAGATAAGCTAGTAGTGATAAGGATGAAGCAAGACTCACATGACTTGAGGTCGACCAGCTGACACAGATGCAATCGTATCAAACTGAAATAGAACCCACCACAAACGAGTATATACACGTTTGTAAACCGGCATCATCTTTGAGTGGCTGGTATCCCGATGTAGTCCTATAGCCATAGCTGTTCTGGTAGCAATCCCAATCCAGTACCAAGCGTTGGCATCGGAATACCACGTCAAGAGAAGGGGCACCTGGATATAGACAAGCCTATCAGGCCAAGATTCACAATCAAAAAGAGTCTTTGTTCTCTGGAAGAAAACGTAAAGAAGAGGAATCATGCTCTCGTCATGCGATGCTAGAGCGTGCGCTCCTACTAGCATTATTGCATTGAGAAGGGTCAGACAGACTGGGTTCATCGGGTCTTGGCCATGATACTGTGTCATGAATAAATCTTCATCGACTATCGGCCACCCACGATTGATTGTATCAAAATACGCTCTTACCAAGCGTATCTCAAGCTGTTTGTCTGGACGTTCCAGCGGCTCTCCTGTGACACCATGTCTTTCATACCAGTTTTCGCTGGGCTCTATCTGACCATTGTTGAAGTGAAATACATTATCGTAGTTCACATTAGCAGCATTTTGGCGAAAAAGGTAACTGCAATTAGACAGGTCATTTCCGATGAAGTGTGCGCGAGTTCGATGACCAAGCTCTGCGTCTCTGGCATCGCTATCATTCAAGACATGAGACCCTAGTTCGAGCTCGCCGCCTTCCGTTGGAGATGAAGTGTCTGGTACAGTATTCAATGGAGATACCGTCGCTAGTGAGTTATTTGGCTGTCGTGGACGGAGAGGAGCTAGAACAGCTAATTGACGAAGAGACTGTCTGACTTCTTTCTTGTTGGGACACAGGCGACATTCAGGCTGGTTGTGAGAGGTACAGTTTGTACAAGGGACGCCTTTGTCAACAATGTCACAACGAATCTTTCGTCGACGGCAATTGATGCAAGCTCGTCCTGGGGAAAGACCATTAGATGGGGTAGATAGATCAACCGACGTTGAATCAACTCACTGGTTGGCGCATCAGCCCGAGACGGCTGTGTCCTTTTCGCCGCGATATTCTGCGAACGTAAACGATGACTAGACATCTGAATCTCTGTCTTTAGCAGATGAATTCGCTTGGAATTCAGCTCTTGGTCCAGGGTGGTTGGTGTTGTCACTGGGCTTGATTTAGTTGTCATCCAATCTCGTTTCGTATCTCTCGGCATAACTAGCCAATAGTGTCTAATTGACGGCGAAACTAACGGCAAGACTAACCAATCAGATTCTCGAAATGCATCACGGCCAAAATATCCAATCACAGCAGATCAAGCCACGGCGTTATCACCAATTACGAAGCTATATTCAAGTAGAGACATGTTATGAATTACAACACCGAAGGGCGTCACTGAGTTTGCTTATCAATAAAAATTGAAGCCCAAGATAAGATGGATTATATATATGAGGCCTGGCTGCAGGGAATGGTCGCCTGCCACCAGATTATCTACCTTCACAAGCTGCCACCGCCATGCCTTCAAAGATCCTGAACTGTATCCCATTACGGGAGAAACCCTCTTGTCATATTGATATCCACATCGACGGGCACTACGAGTCCAAAATCTATACCACGGGCTCCACGGTCCAGGGTTTCGTTAGACTCACAACCCAGCAACAAACTGCGTTTCATTCCATCAATGTCAGTTTAAGAGGCACAACTTCAACCCGCCAAGCATATCAGTACGGAACGCCCTTGACAACATATACCTTCATGCAAATTCAGATGCCAATTCCAGAAGAGGTTATGCCTATTGGCCATGTCCTCGAAGCTGGGGAGTCGCACGCTATTCCCTTCTTGTTCAACATCCCCGAGCATCTGTCTTCGAAAGCATGTAATCACAAAAGCACAACAGTGAGGGAACGCCACTTACTTCCACCACCGAGCCTTGGATCGTGGGAAAAGCGTGATTTAACGGGTGGCTCAGTAGACGTCAACTATGTCATTCGAGCGCGACTCATAGTGGCAAAGGACAGCAGCGAGGAAGAAACGTTTATCGAGCATAACACCCCTCTCAAAATCATCCCTATCTTTCCCGAGCAACCGCCGATTAGTATTTCTTCCTCCAACTCACAGTACTGCTTGTCTCAGACAAAAACGATAAGAAGAAACTTGATTGGCGCCAAGGAAGGAATTCTCAAGGTTTCAACCTTTCAACCTACGCCAATAACCTTGCATCTGGATCACCTCTCGGCATCAGACTCTCAACTTGCAATCGATCTTGAATACATTCCTTCATCAGTAAAACGACCACCACCCGAAGTTTATATCAAAAGAGCGGTTATCGAGACCGTTACCAGCTTTTGGTCAGGCCCTATTGGTTATCTCCCCGATCACGACGAGGGGCTGTCAAGCACTGTCTCTCCAGTTGCTCCATGGACGACCTCACACCCTCTTCGTCTGCAAGGAGCTTCAGAAGTGGATTGGGAAAAGTCCAAGACTCTCATTCCTTCGACGGAATTAGAGAAAGTAGCCTCGAAGCCGATTTTGTCGGACACGTTTAGTTACAAGGCCACTATGATACAGCCGTTCACGATCCCAACGGAGAAATTGCTATTCCTTCCCACGTTCCATTCATGTATGGTTAGCAGAACCTACCGGATTCGAATCACTCTAGCTACCAGGGCGCATGGCACCACGGTTTCTCTTGTTGTACCATTCCAGATAACGAGCGAAGGACGTGCCACTGCGTACGATCATAGATTGCCTGTCTACGTAAGTGCAAAAGCCAAATGCCAATTGAGGGACACACAGACTAACTTGGCACATAGCAGTACGATAGTGATTCTGCAATTGGCGAATCACCACCTCCATATAGCAAATAATCCAGAATCATTTTTACACGTATTGAATCTACATACCCATTTCTTGACCTGAACGAAGTCACTTCATAACTTTCACCAATGCATAGTTCAATAGTGTACCTAGATGTAGCTTGGCCATGTCAAGTAATTTGAGTCAGACATATCCCCATTCTTTCAGGATTTCCATCTCAAGGTCATCGAAGCATGATCACCTTTAGAAATGTCACTCGCTACTGGATGAATTATCCAAATGTAGTGCACGATTAGTTTTATCGCGTCTACTAATATATACAAATGTTGACAAGCACACAAGAGTATGGTAGCGAGAGAAATTACCAGTCAGAGACTTAAGAAAAGGAAGTGCTTACACCCAGAAATATTCAAAGACAATATTGGATTGACCTTTTAATACAGTAATGCCTGTAGGCTAACTACTTAGAAGCTATATACGCTGTACAGCTTGTTTAGTAACAAAGGCTTAAGCAGCGTTATCCGCAGCGTCCTCCTCTGGGCGAGGGGGACCTCCAGGACCTCCAGGACCGCCTCCCATTCCAAAGTCAGGGTTAGTGTGTCCACCATCCTCGTATCGGAAAACAGCAGGAGTGACCTTGTTAGTTTCGGTAATGTTAACGCCATAAGCCAACCAGCCAAAGATGCCCTCTGCAACAGTGTCGCCAAGAAGAGTCCACTCGACAACAGGGTCGTAGTCCTGGTTAGCAGCTTCAGCCAGGATAAAGTCACGAGCGTTGGTCATCAGCTCTTGAGTGTTGGTGTTGTAAGGAGCAAGACTCTCAACCTCGTGAATCAAGTCCTGGTCGAAGTAAGTCTGGCCGATATGGCTGCTGTAGATATCGTTTCCGAGGGTCTTGTTCTCGAACAAAGTAGCGTTTGCGTGAGCGAGAAGATGGATGTGGGTAGTACGGCCGGTGTAGTGGCCTGGGAAGAGTGTCTCAAACTGAGCAACACCATCCTGATCGGTTTGCTGAATACCGCGACCAAAGGTGTTGTTAATGTTGGTCTTGTCGTTGATGTTTCCATTGCCCTGGTTGTTCACGCCGGCATAGACACCAGTTGAGTTGCAGTGCCAGATATCGAGATACAGCTCTGGTACAGGCTCGCAGGTCTCAACGTTGATGATTTGATAGTCGAGAATGAGATCAACACCCTCTTGGTCCTCCTTGAGGTTGCTGCGAATGGTCTCACCACTGACGTCTTGTATTCATTAGTCTATGTCATAACTCGTAGACGGCGAAAACTTACAGTAGGGACCAATAGTGACCTCGGGGGTCAAAACGCACGAGTTCTGTCCCGCAAACAGAGTCTCGGCCGGGGTGTTGGGTGTATAACCCAGGTCGGTCTTGTTGTGGTCCGTGTTGAGCACGTCCTCGAGATCACGCTTCTTGATACCACCTGGAGCCACATTAGAAAAAGCACGAGTCAAGTAGTGGATGGTCAATGCTTACGCTTCTGGCGGTGCTCTTGAATCAAGGCAGAGCGACGCTTGATGTTGCGGTCAGTGACACCTCGAGCCTTCAGCTTCTCAGCACAGTGGCGCAAAGATAGTCGCTCAGCAGTGGTTTCAAATGAGCGACGCTGTTGAAGCTCATCGTGATGGTCTTCACCAGGGTGAGCTGCGGTCAAAGTAGCGAGCGCTAGGACGATTGAGCTGGGAAAACGCATGATGGCTGTGCAGAAGAATAGCAGTAGTGTGAATGAACTCAAGAAGCTGATGGAATAAATCACAGAAGACAGAAATCTGTTTCCTTTTATGTCTTTCGGACCGTCACGCAACGCATTCCTTGATTGATATACCTGCGTCTGCAATCATTTTTACCGTCTTGGCAATGTTACCTCGAAAATATTCCGGTGTCTATCAACTGCCTTACTAGGTAACAAGGTTTCATGCTTAATGCTGATCTCTTTGAAAGCACGATTGTATCATCGCGATATGAGTAAACGACTCTTTCTAATTCGCTGCGGTACACGTTGCCCCTTGCTTAATCTTCGGCATGTGGGCAGACGTTCCTTGATGAGGTCCACAGGCGGCACGGAACGCAACCCGGGAAAGAAGGTCGGAGTGGATAGCTATGCAATGATCCATGCAGCTTAAGTTGATAGAACAGGTCTTTCTGTCTTCCCGTCGCTTTCTGTTGTTACTCTGTCACATGTAACCCAAATAGCCGCGGGAAGAACGGCCATGGTTGCTGAGACTGGCTAACGAGTGTCGAGAAAGTTGAGAGAAAGAAGTATTCGACCACCGCAATGGTGAAACGTATGCATATATTAGATGTAGAAGCCAGAAATCAGGTTACTAGTCTAGTATCTCAATCCAAATAATGTTGCTATATAAACAAAATAGAAGAGTCAAGGTTGAACTCCAGCATGTTAAAGTCAAATACCTCATGTGATAAAGACCCTGCCATGTTAACATCAGTGGAAGCACAATCATGGACTGTAATACTATCCCCACTGTAGGGTGATAAATTCGGAGAGAAAGACCTTATTTGCGTAATACCAGTATCCGGTTTTGCAAATGATGGTGAGGTAACAAAACTGGAGTCCTTGCTGGGTACTTTGACTTGGCCAACAAGACTGTGTCGCGAGAAGACATGGTACCGTGTTTCCGACTTCCGAGTTACATTCGGAACACCTTCCGGCGAAGGTATCGTCATTCTTGGCGTTTCTGATGTGTTTACCATTGATATTGTCGCCATTAGTTCGTACGCGTCCTCTTTCTGCACACAAGTTAGTGTTATGTAGCAGAAGTCAGGGTTGAATCTTACAATAGCTGTTGTGGCCTCACATTCAAAGAACATGCTCTCGAGAAACTCCATGCATATTTGACAGTATGCTTTCACAGCTTCCGCAATATCTTCTGGTATAATCTTTAGAGTATAGTTTGCGTGGGCAAGTATGCGAAAACACTGGTACACAGAAACAGCAATGTCCAGGTCAATTGCAACGCTATCTGGCTTCACTTTCAAGACTGCCTGTAGAATCTTAGCCAATTCTATGGCGCTCTTGTAGCATCGTACTTGGCATGACTCGATAAACTCTTGGTCCAACGCTGTGAGTGTGGGTTGAGGTAACGCCTCCACAAGGCCCTCCATGGTAAGGCGGTATATGTTGCAGTGTGCCATGTTCCAATGAACGTGAATCGAGAGGAAACTCGAAAGACTTGATGAGTGGGCGTGTAATTGGATGTTACGAGTCGATGACTGAAATTGTGTCGGTAGCTGAGATTGATAGTTGTTGAGTTCCAGCTGAAAGACGTCGATTTGAGCCCCAAAATCAGAATTTCCGACGTCAGACGCAACAGCTTGCTTGGTGAACTCCAGGACATGATAATTGATATTCATCATACGAATGACCAAGCTTAGTGTACTGGGTGCTTTAACTCCAGGACTATAGTCTGTTGGTTCCAAGTAGCCGCCTTGCTCGGAAATATCAAGGTCGAAGTTGGTATCATGGGTCGGAAGTTGGATGTGGAGTAGTCTTGGTGACGACAAAGTAAATTCCTGGTAACCCGCCGACATGACGTTGTCTATGAGATACAGCGACCACATCGTCCTTCGACAACACTCTTGAGTCAGAAAGTCCAATTTCGGGTCGTCGTAGTTGAGCCTGAGACCCATGGCAGAGCGAATAGCAATAGCCGCCAGAGAAAATGCACTGGTGAATCGACGCCGATATGCTCTGTGCTTGATGATGAATATCAAAGCTTGGACATTAGGAACAGAGGGGTTCTCCAAATCCTGGAGAATGAGGGTTTCGGCTCTAGCGATGAATTCGTCTCCCCGCTTCACCATCCCAGATCCGAGATCATGGTAAACGGAAACGACGCCAATGAGAGACAATAAAAGAGCTTTGTTGAGGTTCTTGCTGCGGTATTGGTCCATTACCATGGCGCGATGCAGAAAGGAAAATGCTGGTATATGTCGTATGTGTGTGAAGAATATTGTCAACGCCTTGAGGGCGAGCTGCTCAGAAGGCTCATAATCTGGCACATCTGCAATAGTAGAATTGGCAGTTTGTTCTTGAAATGAATTGTCTGAAGCATCGTTCCTGTCTTCCGACCCCTGGGGCCTTGCTGGAGTTTCTGGTGAATAGGTAGTTCCCTCGGATCGTTCAGCATGGATGGTTCCTTCAGGCCTTCTGTGGGATCCAGTCCTGGCATGGGATGTCTGAGAGTCAGATGAGGAGTCCGGAGATGGTGGACAAGGAGACTGCGCAAAAGTCGACCGTGAATGTGTCGGATCAGAAGCTCGTCCAGGCACAGGATAGACACAAACTATTCCCAGCCTACTGCACCGGCGACAACTAGGCTTCTCCTCGTTACACCTAACCTTTCGGGAGTGACAGGAAAAGCATGCCAAATGAGCACGTCGGCGAGTTACAGGCACCGCCGGTCTCTTTTCGACGTTCGTCTGCGGGTTCTCAAATGAACATGTGAAACCAAGTCGTTCGCAGTTGGTGCAGACGCTTCTGCGCCCATCACAGCGGACTTTACGTGCTCGACAAGCAGAGCAAGTGTCTGGAGATGCGCGGATGGGCTTCCTTCGTGGAGGAATGCGGGTTGTATCGAGACTCATGGCTGACTGTGATGAAGTCTAGATGAGTCAAGATTAAGAACAACTGTAGTCCGCATGGAGAGAGTAAAAGTCAAGGTTCATCAATGCGATGTACTATGTGATGTCGACGGGTGAAGTGGAGGACATCTCCCGAGGACGCTACTGAACCAATTGCGGGGAGAGCGGAGAGAGAGACAGGGGCTTGGACTGGCTGGGAAGCACGCCATTAGTAGTGGAAATTAGTTGATAACAAACAGGCTCAGGGGGGCAATTTAAGTTGTATCACAGGGGGGACACAGCAGTCCATGTCCTGCAATGCCACCTAATTTGGTGACGGGCTAGACAGTATGTATGTAGCATGCATGGCATTTACTACGTCTGGGAGCGACCTGGGTATATCTAGCACAAATAACTAGATGGCCTTCTCTTCAATTTTGAAAGTGGTGTTGCATTTGTAATAAGATCCAATTTCGTTCTACTTACTACCAATTGCAACATCAACAACATCCGCTTCAATATCCTTGCCGTCCCGCTGTCCCTGCTCAGTTTGAACTTTGGCACCCTTGAACTTTCTCAACGATAACCCAGACGCAAAAAGATGGTCGATTTCCTCTAGAGAGCGACCAGAAACGTCCGGAACAAAGAAAAAGGCGAAAAGAATAGAGCAAACCGAGATTGAACCAAAGATGAATCCAACACGGGATCCCAGCGCTGCGTAGGGCTTGTTGAGTAGGTACGGAAGAGAGAACGATACGACGAATCTATGAGTATGTCAGTGCATCTTTTCATCGGTCAATTGGACATGGGTCACATACTGCGTAGCGATGTTGAGAACCGACGCAGATCGGTACGTCATGTCTCTAACAGTCAGAGCTGGAATCTCTGCGCTGAGAATATGCGCCGTGGGGGCCCATCCCACAGCGTAACCAAAAGTAAATATCACCATCATAGACACGATGCCGGCTTTGATCTGATTAGATGGGTTGCTCACAGTACCGAGGCCACCCATGGTCATGAGAGCCGATACTTGAACGGAAGCACCCAAAAGCACTTGGAATCTATACCAGAGTCAGTACCACAATTTCGCATAATAAGCAAAACATACCTTCGGCCTAGTTTGTCCGTCATAACCATGGCCAGAAGCGACGTGCAAACGCTAACAACTGCGATTACCACTGTGACAGTGAATGGGTTTATGGTTCCGAGCGACTTGACGTAAAGTGCGCCGTAGATGGACGTGAAAATCTGCCCGGTGGACTGTAGGAAGAAGTTGGCACCTGTCACGACCAAAGTCCGTGTGCGATGCTGCGGCTTGAAGATGTCCAGAAAGTAACCGCTTTTCGTCTGATGCTCTTGCTCGACGGCAGCCACAATACCCCGGTACTCTTGTTCGATCTGTTCCTCGGTGTATTTTCCGGCTCGGAGCTCTTGTAGACAGGCGAGGGCGTCTTCCTTTCGATCCTTGAGGACGAGCCATCTCGGGGACTGGAGGAATTGGTCAGATATTACGATCTTCCATGACTTTGATGATACAGTCAAACGGAAATTGGGATATGTACCTCGGGAATGAACCATATCGTACATATGATAAAGGTCGGGACTACGTAGAATAGACCATACGGAATCATGTATGCCTGGCGACCAGATAAAGTGCTGGTTCCACGAGCAATGCAGTTCATGGTCAATCCACCAATCTAGTCCCAGGGTATCCATATTAGTATTTTTCTATCTCCGGTCTGCTGGGGGGGAATTTAGTGGTCTTACAAATAAACTGATCTGGTAGGTTCCGACAACAAAGCCTCGAGCATGCTTGGGGGTGATTTCGGATTGGAAGACCGGGACTACCGCCAGTTCCATGCCGATATAAATGTCTGCAGGTCAGGTTAGACACAACCCTGTATCACGAGTTTTGAAGACTTACAATTGAGAACACGAGCCACCAGGATTTGGGTTGGCGTGCGAGAAGTTATAACGATAGTGGCCGCGACCAACGCCCAGATACTCATGGTAAACATGCACATTCTCCTTCCATAGCGCTTGCTAATCCAGCTACCAGCTAAAACGCCTGATAACGAATACATCTTGTCAGTAAACTGTACAGTGCTACCGCTATCTCATATACGACTTACCAGTGGCTTGGCCAAGGTAGATAAACCCATTGAAGAACGATAGCCAGACGGTATCGAGCACATAGTCTTGCTTCACTTCGTCCCAATGACCAAACTGCTTGTCAAAGGCAGTCATGGCCTGGGTGGCGGCGAATCCTTGCTGATCGAAGCCAAAATTGAACTGCGAAATGGTGATCAACAAGACGGCTGTGGTCAACCGCTTGTTGAACGTCCCACGGAAGTCGAAATGCCCGAAGCCCAGCATCGTGGCAGTTGTCAATATAGGTAAATTGACAAATATGAGTGTCAGGTATTCAAGGGCTATTTGCGTGTCCTCTTAATAATGACCACTGTCCGTTACTCATTAGTTTTATACGGAATAATAACTTCAACAAACTACGACTATAACTAGAAACTAACTAGCACGATTGCACCATTTCAATCATCAATTTGTCTATATTACATCCGATACTGAAAGGTGCTGTGTAATGAACGAGACACGGCAGCCGGAGCTCCGATGGATGTTACTGCGGGGAAAGACATTGCGAAGGACTAACTAAGTTGGGAGATACAGGGTAGGAACGCGGCATTCGGAGCACCGAGGAAGTTATCATGAGATGGAGAAATCACTCGTTGGCTTGGTTGGTAATTAAGTATTATGAGCTCTGGTAGGGTATACGAGAATCATTAACCATATCCATAGGCCCTGGTAGCGGAAGACGACTTTTTCACTGTCAAATGAACTCGTACTTTCAGTCGACCAGGTGTGTCATTCATAAGTCCAATCCATTGTTTTGTGCACCATTTCTTCCGCTCGTCACAGCACAACCACTATCAGCATCATGTCGCCAAGTAAAAACATTCTGCTCATGATTGCCGATGATCTCGGCCGTGAGCAGGTAGGATGCTATGGTGGCCAAAGCCAACTCACACCAAATCTAGATAGTCTCGCGGTATCCGGGTCCAGGTTCGACATGGCTTTTACCAGCACAGCGTCATGCAGTGGAAGTCGGACTGTTATCTACACTGGCCTACACACGCATGAGACAGGTAGTTATGGTCTGACCCATGGCGACAACGGCTTCAGAACTTTTGAAAACGTCGAGTCTGCGCCGTTGCTCTTCAACAAGATCGGCTACAAGACTGGTATTCTCGGCAAAGTCCATGTCAGTCCGGGTAATTTGTATCCTTGGCAGATCAGACTGGAAAGCGAGTCGAGAAATGTAGCGGCAATTGCAGATGAGGCTGATTCCTTCTTTCAATCGTCGAGATTGGAGGATAAGCCTTTCTTCCTCACCATAGGCTTCGTTGATCCTCATCGGCAACTACAAACACGCGGCGGCTTTGGTAACGTCGCGGATAACTACGATCCCCGTCTCAATGATAAGATCTTTAGGCCGGAAGATGTTACTGTTCCCTCATTTCTGAGCGACATCCCGGAAGTTCGCGAGGAACTTGCCGAGTACTACAGGTCGATACACCGGATGGATCAAGGTGTAGGAATGATCCTGGGCGCTCTGGAGAGAAATGGTCTATCTGATAATACTCTGGTCCTGTTCTTGAGTGACAACGGTCCGCCCTTTGTTAACTCAAAGACGACGCTGTTTGAAGCAGGTGTCAGGCTACCTTTCTTGATGCGTGCGCCGGGCTTTACAACCGGGCATATTAATCCCAACCTCGTCTCATACGCCGATATCCTCCCAACATTCCTCGATTGGGCCGGCCATTCCAACATGTCTTCACAAGATGGCTACATCCAACGGAAAGGAAGGTCAATCCTCCCGATTGCGGGATTTTCACAGCCCCAACCAGGATGGGATCGCGTCTTTGGTTCGCACACTTTCCACGAAATCACAAACTACTGGCCTACAAGATTTATGCGCAACCATCGCTTCAAATACCACCGCAACATATGCTGGAAACTGGACTTTCCATTTGCCATGGATCTCTACGCGTCGCGCTCATGGGAAGGCATGCGAAACGCGAGTGGCGACAAAGAGCCTATGATTGGGCCTCGACGACTTCGGGATTACATCTGTCGGCCACCGGAAGAATTGTTCGACCTTGAGAATGATCCCTGCGAAATTGTCAATCTTGCTGGCGATGCACAGTTTTTTGAAGTGCTCAAGTCGATGCGTGACGAATTGGAGCTTTGGCAGAAATCTACTGGTGACTTGTGGCTCTGGAGAGATGGTGCACCTGTTATTAGGTATTTATCTTCGAATTATGCCAGGGAAGGTCTCAAGATACCTGATCGATTCGACTTTGATGTGAACAAGCCTTACACTGATGCGGCACCTCCGTACAACTTGCTTTGAACAATAGATATGAGCTGAATAGGGCATGTTGAATCGACAAGTATATCACAATAACAATATTGGAAGAAATGATCAGAGATTGCCAATACATATGCCAATACTTTCACTCCTTCGTTGTTGCAACATAGCGTCAATAACTGTTTCCCCACTCCCAAGATGAGGAAGAAAAAGAAAAAGGTTCCTCAAAAAAGAATCAGGACAAACCGTCTGACATTCCTCCATGGCCGCAAATCTGGAAGCAAGAAGTCATCAAACAGTAATAGGTACTGTGGTCTAGTTGGTTATGACATCTCGTTAACACCGAGAAGGTCCCCGGTTCGAGCCCGGGCAGAACCTCATCTTTTTGCCGGATTGACTGGGTCCCCTTATCTTTTTCTCTCTGGCTTACTAGACGCTGTCGATAATTTTACGGATGGTATCGTCGATAAACAAAACAAGAACAGTAATAACCTGGATTCAACACCGAGCCGAATCAAAGTCTGGACTGGGTGGTCCACGGATGAAGCGGCAGTCGGAGCTACAAACAACCATCGGCATGAATAGCGGCATGAACATCACCGAATGGCACCGTTGCCATGAGAAAAAGCAGGGATATGTTTTTAGTCAAAAATCTATATGATATAATCAACGGGTATAATCACGTCTTTATAAACGAAGGAGTATATATTCCATCTCTAGGTTGAATCAACGCCGATGCAAGCTCGGTGCCGGATAATAAGATGTTGTTTCCACTTCTGCGTATCGTTTTGTTAGCTCTCCTACAGAGCCCAGCCCAGACTAAAGCAAAGCCTCTGGAATCAGATTCCTCAATTGCTTACGCCACCTATATCAACTTCGCCGAACATGATATCCTGGACAACGACGATGGCCTTCCAACTCACCCTCTGCTCCCCGACTATGGCAAAGTTACTTATCCCATCACCACCGACGGAAATGGCCGAGAGCAGGTCGAGGCTCATCTAAGCTACTGGGAAGGCAAATACTGGATGTATGCTGCCACCTGGGGCTGCGGAGGTTCTATCTTCGTCTACGGCCGATTGACCGGTATAAATTGGCCGGCTAGTCCTACCTACCCAAAAGGAGACTACGGCGAGGACGGGAACTGTGGCATTAAGTCCTACGTGTCGTCTGATCTTGTCAGTTGGCAATTGACCGATTTCTACCAGCCTGCGGCTGAGGTAGCCAACGTGACAAAGCCTCTTGTTAGGTACAGTAAAGCAACAGGGAACTACGTCCTGTTTATGGGAGGAAATGCTCATGGCAACTTTTACTACGCCACTTCTAAATCACCTGGCGGCCCATGGAGCAACCCGCCATCTTTGATGACAGGAGACTACCTCACTCACGACTTCGACATCGCAGTTGGCCCTGACGGCGCCCATTATATCCTCACTGACACTTGGACCAACCTTTCCGAGATCCAAGCACCAGGACACTCTGTTCCAGTGTGGGATATTTATGTACAAAAGCTCGCACCAAATTTGACCTCGACAGTTGGAACAAATAGTACATCCAAGTTGATTCGTTCAGCCAAAGACCTTCTCAAACAAGGTCTGAATCCTGAGGCGTGTGGCTTCTTTTATCATGACTCGTACTGGTATCAGACATACTCCTACACCTGCCAGAACTGCGCCCATTACATATACTATCTTTACGCAAAGGATCCTCTTGGACCATATACGGATGGTGGCTACCTCACTCCCGACGGCTGCGGTGGTCAGAACAAAGGCGCCAATGTGCTCCCTTCCGCCAAGGGTCCCATAGTTCTAGCCGGAAACCTTGCATACAGGACAAGCCCGACTGACCATGTCGTCAACGGTGAAATCTGGCACGCTGATAATCATCAAGCTGCATCCAGTACTTCTTTCTTCCCTCTTGAATTCAACGATGACCACACGATCAAAAACTTTACATGTCCCGCTACTATAAAAATCCCACTGGTAAAGAACATTACCGCTTCTCCCGAACCGCCGGTACCTTATCAACTAGACTGCCGCATCCGTAACTGGCAGACTACAGTACAAAGCTTCTCTCCTCCAAAAAAGGTTTCGACTTTGGAGTTTCCTGTGTGGCAACGGACGGATAATTTGGGACCCACGACCAACGCTGGACCGGTACTAGATGGTATTCTGAACGTCACAGTGAGGTTCCTAGACAAGACAACCGAGACATTCTCTTGGGTCCCGAGTAACATCTCTTGGGCACCTACCAAGATCTCTATGGATCTGCACGGCAAGAAGTTGGCTTCTATTGAGCTGAGCACCAATGCTACAAATGGTTGTTATGGAACACTTGCGCAGCCGCTTGTGGTTCGCGGGGTCCAGTATGGGGTTGTTGTGAACAAGAAGTTGAAGATCTCCGAGAAGGCACAGATGTATATTTATAAACCTTAATTTTCGACAACAGTAATGCTTTGTCTATTCTCCATCCCTATTCATATCCTCTAGTTCTTTCCCATGACTTCCTGCATGCCCGACAGCATCTCATATAACGCCCAGGCTCCTGGATCGGGTACCTGCTGTTCACTCGCCTCACCTACATACAATGCTCTCCCTAGCTTTGGTCTCAGATACGCCGTAGCTTCTGCTTTTTCCTGCGCTTTCGAAACTGCCACTCCAAAGCTCTTGGTCTTGACAAGCTCATCCGTAAACGGTATTAAGACATCCATAACGGTGCGGTCTCCTTCTCTTGCCGTGGTGCACGTCTTTAGTGATTCAACGGCTGTGTTCAAAGCAGAGGCGTATGTTTCTGACAGTTCTTGTTTTCCAACTTGGTCTTTCAATTGACGCTTCAGGGCGTTGTTGAATGCTGTGAGGAGAATACCGAGGATAGCTCCTAACGTACCACCCATGTCATCCACAGTGTCGGTGATGGCTTCTAGGAAGGATACAATGGAACCAGAGGTGGCAACGCCTTCGTCGAGTTTGCGGAGAAGAGACTCACAGAGACCCTTCACGGCTTCTCCACAGTCTCCGTCGCCCATCATCATGTCCCATTCAGTGAGCTTAGGTTCAGCGGCAATGGCCTTTTCGCAGGCTCTTCGAATACTAGCCTCGAGCACTGATGGTTCCACCGAATCGTACTTTCCAGCCGAGGCAGATGCAGCTTTTCCGTTGACGTGACCAGTTGCTTGATGTTGGACAGTAGGAGTTTGCGTTGACGAGGGTCTGACAAGGTTGGGCCATGAAACAGCAGTTGTAGGTCGGTCGAACAACTCGAGTAATGTGGATGTTGTTGACTGACACTGTTTTGCCGCCGATGTTATGTTACATAGTGAGATGGAGAATCCGGGTGCGTTCAAAGATGTCTCAAAAGACCCCGACAAACATCGAACTGGTTTGATTGACCACGTTGAGCTGAGTTGCTCTTGGATCTCGTCCAACAACGCGCCAAGCTCAAGATTGGAAAGACCTCCATAATTGTTTACAAGCAG
This sequence comes from Fusarium praegraminearum, assembly GCA_002093855.1. Classification (NCBI taxonomy): domain Eukaryota; kingdom Fungi; phylum Ascomycota; class Sordariomycetes; order Hypocreales; family Nectriaceae; genus Fusarium; species Fusarium praegraminearum. The sequence continues at coordinate 102,516 of LXHY01000277.1, read as the reverse complement.
TAAAGCCTCATCGTCGCTACCAAATTTGCAAAAGGCTCTTTCTTGGTCGTTCTGATTGCAGAGCAGGTCCAGTAGAGACTTGATGACTTCCTCAACGGCTGGGAAAGGAGACACAAGTTGCTGTCCTGGCTCGTTGTGAATACCAGCTCCGATAACACAGATATCATTGGAAATCTTCTGGTATTGTCGACCGGGGACGTGGCAGTGGTCGAGGGATGAGCCAATTGAGACTGTGTGATCGTTGACGGCTCGGCCGAGGGATACGCATTGTTCGAAAGACCAGTTCTCTGCGGCTGCAGCGCAAAGGGTCTTCATCGCTGTACATAGAGTTAGCATTGGAGATTTCGAACTCAGAATTTGCAATCACTTACTAAACACATGGCCTGGCATTCCTCTCCTCCCAACGCGCTCAGATCTGCTCCTCCCGATAGAAACATCATCAGTCGCAGGAAGGACAAGATACTCTTCCCCCGATCCATCCGCCTTTGACCTCTCAGCAGCAAGACCAAAGTGAAGTCTATCTCCAGTGTAGTTGGTAATCAGGAATATGGTTCCCTTGGTCGAAGGCGCAAGCCTCCTAGCGGCCAGGATCTGTTTTGTGCTTGGTGATGCAAAGATATCACCGCATGCTACTGCAGAGAGCAGACCTTCGCCTACAAAACCACTCCATGAAGGTTCATGGCCTGAACCGCCACCACTGATGATGGCGACTTTTGAAGGGTCGTGATAACCGTTGGCTACGACTCTTTCAGGTTCGTTGAGGATGAGATGGGGGTTTGCGGCGACGAGGGAGCGCAGTGCTCTAGGCACTAGATGGTTTGCGGCGGCCTCTGAGAAATAGTGTTTTATTGAAGACATGTTACAAAGATAAGTTCTCAATTGATGAGCGACAAACGTTGGTGATGGCAATCATTGACACTTTCATTGAACTATTATAATACAAACTCCATAATGCAGATCTGTATGTCATACAGCTCACATACTAAGCCAACGCGTTTCGAGTCTAATCGGCTTGCCTCTCCGGGATACTTCTCTGCAGAATATCTTGTCATACGACACTGAATCGCCAGAGTAGTATCCGCATTGAAGCTAACAACCCCGAGACGCGACAACATAGCCGAGTGCATTTTCCCCGCAGTGACCAATGCAACCACACTAACCGAAGACTGCAATCTTCTCGCCTCGGGGTAATCCTGCATGCGACTCCAAGGCAAACGCTGGCTGCGTCTCGTGCCACCTTCAACAATCCGTCGATATGGATGCAGGCGTACAGGCTCAGAGACAGTCGCGGAAGAGACCTCGTAAATCGCGAGGCCGAGGACTACGTACCAAAACCGGCTGGTTAGTGTATTCACTCTAGTTGTCATTACTGAAGGTCTAACTGGGCCAGTTTGACATGTCGCCAACGACACAAGAAATGCGACGGTAGTACCCACTATGAATCGCCTCAAGGGCTGTAATTATTAACTCATGCCAGAGAGACGCCCTGTTTGTGGACCTTGCACCACGCGATCGCGCGACTGTGTCTATCCCCAGAGCCCCGACGCGCCGTCTTCACACACAAGTGTCGACGACTCAATACCCAGTGACCAAGCGTGGCTCGACGATCAAGATTCACTCCCTACAGCCCTCGAGCTACCCAGCCCTCATGCCGTGGTCCCTGACGTCCAGCCTTCTCTTTGCGCAAACGACCTACCGCTTCTCAACGCAGCATCCCAACCAGTACCTGTTTCAACATGGTCACCAGATTCAGCATTCTGGACCGCTGACTTTGCTTCGACACGATGGCTGGACCTTCTCGCAAACGATGCTGCACAGGCTGATAGTGGCTTCTCCCTTGCGCCGACTCCGGCGCTGAGAACGGGAGAGGAGAGACCTCCTGATATTGGGAGCTTGCAGGCACGGTTGTCTCAAGTTGCGGAGGCGGAGCGTACAACATGGCAAGATGGTGCGAGGCCGACAGTTCTGAACAGTCGTGAGGCTGGCCTGCTTCGTCATTTTGCAGAGAGTTGCGCTTTGTGGTTGGATTTGTTCAATCCCCGGAGACTGTTTTCTACATATGTTATCAGGCTGGCTCTTAAAGATGCAGGGCTCATGAATGCAATCTTGGCTCTCGCTGCACGACACCACTCGAGACGACCCCATCCGAACGATCCGAATACTCCCGACGTGACAGATAACGAGTCAATCAGACACTACTACGAAACATTGCATTATGTACAAGAAGCACTTCCCTACACAAGTTACACCAACTCGGAAGAGCTACTCGCCACTGCCATTATTATCTCAGCCTACGAGATGCTCGATGAATCAGACGGAAGAGGAAACTGGCAGAGGCACTTGAAAGGTGTCTTCTGGATCCAAAGATCACAAAATGTGAATGGCAGTTCTGGAGGTCTTCGTCAAGCTGTCTGGTGGGCTTGGCTTCGACAGGATGTCTGGGCTGCATTTAGAGAGAAGAGGTCATGCTTCAGTTTCTGGGTTCCTACGCAGGAACTCGGCGAACTTGATCAGCACGGTATGGCAGATAGAGCTATTTACCTACTCTCACAAGCGGTCAATTACTATGCAAACTCCCATGCTGCTTCATCTGAGGCAACACAACGTCCTACACAGACGGACTTGAGTCATGCTAGGGTTGACCTATTGCAGAAGATAGAAGAGCTAAAGTCTCGTCTTGGAGAGCACTACCAGCCTCTGCCAGTACCTTCTGAAACCTCAGAACTATTTCAGAACATCTGGATACATCCACCTGAGATTGGAGCTGCACTACAAGCACTTGCCTTTGCTATAATATTGATAACTCTGCATAGTCCTATCCCAGCTGGATTCAATGGCTATCTCCGGATGCAAAAGACTCTCACCCAAGCTGTCAACACCATATGTGGGATAGCCATGGAGCTTAAGGACGAAGGATGTCAGATTCTATCAGCGCAGTGCCTTTATGGCGCGGGTCTTTGTTTACAAGATACCGCAAAGCGTGAAAAGGTTATATCTTTGATGGAAGCTTGTGAGTCAAGAGTTAGCTGGGCGCCCATGAAGATGTGGAGAGATGATTTAAGAATGGAGTGGGCCAAGGCAGATCAAGAGGATAGCCAACAAGTTTGATAGCAGTCTCATAAATAACATCAATATTCCATAATTTATGCTGCTTTTCCTGTAGATCCGCAAACATCCATTTGCCACTCCGTAAGCTTCTGGGCTTTTTCTACACCCACTTCCATAAGCGTTGTCAAGTTGAGCTTCGATGCTTGCTCCTTGACATGAATGAGATAATCATCCAAGACAAGTTTGTTGACGTTGATCTTGGAGACGCCGCCTTTGATACAAGTCTTCATTATGTTTTCAGGGAAGTCGTTTGTTCCGTGAAGAACCACGCGCACGCGTCCGTTGACTTTTGCGCGGATCTTTTTGAGTCTGACATGTAATTAGATACCTAGCAATAAGAGAAGTGGAAGAGTTTACGTACCGGTCAAACTCAAGAACAGGTCCTCGTTTGCCATATTCACCATGAACATTTCCAAAAGCAGGAGCAAGGAAATCAATCCCCGTCGCGATGAAGTCCTCAACCTGCTCCTCTGTCGTCAAAGCGCCCTCCAAGTCAGCCGTGTCTGCAATCCCATCCTCCCCACCCTCAATTCGTCCTGGTTCAGCTTCTGTCGCGATCCCGCGCTCATGGCAATATGCAACTAGTTCCTTTGTCTTTGCCAAGTTCTCCTCCATTTCGTAGTGACTCATGTCAACCATGATGCTGTCGAAGGGGAGATTGTCGGCTGCGTGTCGGATAATGGCTGCATCTTGAGCGTGATCAAGATGAATCGCGATGGGAACTGATGCTTCGCGCGCGGCTTGAGCAGCAGCGTGAATGAGAAGGCCTTTGGAAAAGGTTATTGCCCAAGGGAAGAATTGGATGATAAGAGGACTGCGTTTAGCCTCTGCAGCTTGGATGAAAGCCAGGATGTGTTCGATGTTGTAGACAATTGGTGCCACAACGCCGTAACCTCCCTCCTCAGCGGCCCTAAGAATCTGGTAAGTCTTGTTGTTTTGAGGATCCCACATGGTAGTCATTTTGTCCTAGTATATTTCTTCGCCAATTCTTGTATATCTGTCGAGTGGGAGGGGTTCAATGTCATGTATTTACTACTGTTAACGCGTCCTACCCTGCATGAGCACACTTCATGCGAGAATGCAAAAGAATCCGGAAGCATGTTTTAGTGGCCGATCCCTGTCAGAAACAATCTCGGCTTTCGCGTCTCGAGGCAATCCCCACAGTTCATAGACCCTGGTCCTGGTAGGTCTCATGTCCCCAAGCGAAGCCTAGTATCTTACCCCGAGCCGCGGAGTCAACATGTTGTCTGTTCGTGCTTCAGAAGGGAAGGTCATTAATGGGAAGAGACGGCAGTTGAGTCTCTGCAATTATACCATTACTCGCAAGGTTAATAATCTGGACTGGCTTCCTCACTACAAACGAAGCTCAAGAACTACATCAATTAAGTTTCCCCACGTTACTCCAACTCGAGCAAAATGCCTGGACTTCGTATTGTCATCGGCGGAGACGACGCAGGCTTTCCCTACAAGTCCATAATCGCCCAAGCACTCCTCAACGACCCACGTGTTGAATCTGTCATCGACGCAGGCCCTTCAACAGAATCAGACAAAACCGCCTATTCGACATTTGCCATTGCTGCAGCTGAGAAAGTCGCAAGGGGAGAGGCAGATCGAGCGCTGTTGATCTGCGGAACTGGTCTTGGTGTTGCTATTGCCGCCAACAAGGTCCGCGGTATCAGAGCTGTTACTGCGCATGATAGCTTTTCTGTTGAGCGTTCTGTTTTGAGCAATAATGCTCAGGTTTTGTGCCTCGGACAGCGTGTTGTTGGGATTGAGCTTGCTAAGCGGCTGGTGAAGGAATGGCTAGGATACACATTCGACCCTGTGAGTATTTCCTATCTAGGTGGTTGAAGTGAACATTTAGTAACTGTCAGTAGAACTCTTCTTCTGCTGCCAAGGTCAAGATTATTGAGGATTATGATATGCAACAAACGTTGATGACACCAGTAGCTATATAGTACTTAGCAAACTTGGGGGAAAATACATTATGATCTGCATATAGACTCTGACTCACTTTCTCATGTCATCTTATGTGCTCAGTAGATTGGCTTTTATGTTTAACCATTGAGCCAGGGTATTTCGTAAACTTAGGCTTTAGGGTGTTACTTTCTTCGGTGCATTCAGATGCTAATCTCCGACTGCAAGTCTGTAACCTCCAGCTTTGTGAGTGCAATGGCGTTTATAGAAGAAGATTGGTATCTTGTAGGTTTTGACTAGGTAGTTTGGGGTGAGTGGCTATGGGAGTGTGGTCCCTGCCTGATTGCTTCAATATTTCATTCATGACATGATATTATATGACACTCATTCGATCTACAAAGATATATGAGCTTATCGGTGGTTCTGAGTCCTGTAACAATATCAAACAAACAGTGGTCAAATTGTTGTTTAATTCATACCTTCCAGCGCAGCACATACACAAGTGTTAGAAATAATGGACTTGTAAATGGTATTGTTCCATGATAGTCTATTTTGCGTAAATTCACATCCTTCTACTCTAATTTTACCAAGCACCCACAATTCCAGCAATAGGGATATCAATACCGGTCGTGTAAGTCGCCGTCTCACTCAGCAAATACACATAAGCACCACCAAGCTCCTGCGGCAGTGCCAGTCTTGGCATACCGCCGTAGTACTTCATCTTTGTGTCCCAGTCAGGAGATGTCTCAACATAATATGTCAAAGCAGTCTTGACAAAGCCAGGTGAAATGCTGTTGACTCGGATACCATATTGTTGCCATTCCATGGCTAGTGTATGTGTCATGTTACGCACAGCACCCTTTGTAGCGCCATAAGGAGCTGAAGGAGCAGCCTGTTCCTTATTAGTGTGTTTCCAGTGATGTGTCAGTAGGTAGGATTGACAAAACTCACTCTGTTTGGTCGGTAAGAAGTCATACTAGCTGTAAAGACAATGCTTCCCTTGCAACCGAGCTTGATGAATGCTCTAGCAGCAGCAGTTGCACAATTCCACGCCCCAAACACGTTAAGTCGGAATAGCTTCTCAACTTGTTCAGCTGTAAAGTCCAGCGCAGGTTGATGTTTCGTAGCACCAGCGTTGGCAACCATGCCATCAAAGCGACCCTTATCAGCGATTATAGCATCAATAGCAGTAGCGACGCTCTCTTCAGCTGTCACGTCACACTTCTGGAATCCCAATCGCCCAGGGAAGCGCTTGAGAAGAGCCTGGAAATGCTCTGCTGGCTCTGAGATGTCGAGACTGTACACAAACGCGGCGTCGTTTGCGAGACAGACTTCGGCGATACCGAGACCGATGCCTTGATTGGCGCCGGTGACTTTGTTTGTTAGCTTTTATCTTGGCGGAATGGTCATTTTGTGTAACGCACTGGCAATTACTTTGTCCTGAAGCGATACTCTGTAATCGTGGTTGGGACCGGGTAAAGTGCTGAGAGGACTTTGTCCATTGGCAGTGCCATTGGAAGTACCGTTGGTACCGTTTGAGTTTGAGTCGATTGCCATTGTGATTAACTGAGGTTATGCTTAGGAGGAGAGGTGGTAGAGAATTATTTGAACGATGAGGAAATGGTAGACAAGCAACCTGTGTTTGATGAATCTTACTCAAATGAAGAAGACATACAAGGTCGACAATGGAAATGTTAAATATTGATCCATCCTGAAACAAAACCCGCAATACAATTGCCTCGACGGTTATGTCAATGTGCCGTGCTTGTCTTCCAAACAGTGACATTCTCCGTACCTCGCCTCGACCGATGCCTCGAGACGCGGCACCCTCTAGCCTGAAGGCGCATAATTAGCTCGCCCCACGACTGAATCGCTCAATGTGTCCCCGTGCCCACTTCCCCAGCCCTCAGCTGCAGCACCATCGCGTGTTAGTTCCGTGAGGGGAATCTGGGGTTGACCGAACAAGAATAGCCTAGGCTGGAAATTTTGGCATGGGCAGGATGCGAACTGCTATTTTCAAGTATTGCTCAAGAAACAGTGTTGCAATGGATGTGAGGATAGCTGACTTGTACTATTTAAGTATTCCGCATATCAGCAGTCAAACTTGTTCATCATTATCGCTTGTTCTTCACAGGCTCGTCCTCTCTCATCACTGTCCCAGCCTCTTGTTACGAGTCACCTCATCTGATGGACAAGATGGAGACTAAGCAATCCTTTGAACACGACGATAACGTCGTTGGACCTAAGGATGTATCGTCTACGGTTGATGACTATGTCCCTGGCTCTGAAGCGGAGAAGAAGCTCGTTCGCAAGATCGATCTTTACATTCTTCCTATCATGTGGCTGATGTACCTCCTATCGTACATGGACCGAACCAAGTGAGTTTGCCCCTTGGTCCTTGACACCGTCTCTCAAATCTAACCAGTAATCAACAGTATCGGTAACGCGAAAATCGCCGGAATGGACAAAGATCTCAACCTCGATTCCAACAAGTACTCCGTCGTCCTAGTTGTCTTCTTCGTCGGATACGTTCTCTTCGAAGTGCCATCCAACATGATCCTCACACGAAGCCGACCGAGTCAATATCTACCTGCCATCATGTTTATCTGGGGCGGTGTTACGGTCGGCATGGCCTTTGCTCCCAACTACGAATCACTCATCGGCCTTAGAGTTCTCATGGGAATTCTAGAGTCTGGATTTGCTCCTGGTGTGCTTCTTCTTCTTTCGTCTTGGTACAAGCATGAGGAGCAGAGTAAGCGATTCGCCGTGTACATCTCTGCCGCCATTCTCTCTGGAGCCTTTGGAGGTCTTCTTGCTGGGTCCATCACTAGTGGTCTTCATAACGCGCACGGAAAAGCGGGTTGGAGATGGCTATTTGTTGTCGAGGGTGCTGCGACTATGGGAGTGGCTATCATTGCATACTTTGTGCTTCCAGATTTTCCCGCGAACACCTCTCGGTTCAAGTTCAGTGAGGAAGAGATTAAGCTTGCCATTCGAAGACTTCAATGCGACCAGCAACATGTTCAGACTGAGGGTGAACCTAAGCTGGGCCACTGGGCAGCTTTTAAGCTTAGCATGGTTAACTGGCGTACTTGGCTATTTGTTGTCGGTTACATGGTAAGTCACGATAGTTACTATGATGCGGATGACGACTAATTATTCTCGCAGGCAATTGTCGGTTCTTCCACCCTTTCCTACTTCTATCCCACTCTCGTCAACGGGTTGGGCTACACAGCTACCGACGCCCAATACATGACCATCCCGATCTTTGGTGTCGCTTTTGTCGTCACTGCCATCACAGGTTACCTGGCCGATAAGAAGAGCCACTTGCGCGGTGCCATCCTCTGCGGATGGATGACCATCGCCATGCTTTGCGCCATCATCATTTGCGTTGTCTATGACTTCAAGGCGCGCTACGCTTTACTCGTCATCATGGCATCTGCACTCTGGGCTTCCAATGGTCTGTCTCTGTCGTATGCCTCGACTACCTTTAGCGCCATGCCAAATGAGACTCGAGCCATCTCGCTCGCGTTTGTCAATGCTATGGGTAACCTGGCGCAGATCTATGGAGCCTACCTTTTCCCTGCTGCGGACAAGCCCAAGTACCTCAAGGGATTTGGGGTTATCAGCGGACTGTGCTTTACCGGAGCTGTCTCGTATATCGCTCTTCATATCTTGTTGAGAAGACACAAGCAGTTCTAAGCGCGTTATCGTATAGGCTGAGATATCTTGTTTTATTAGTGTCGACCTCTGTAGAAATATAATTCAGTGTTGTGCCAGTTGCATGGAGTTCAAGGTTAGATGTGTTGATAATTCGATGCCTATCGTGATTTGACTTTCGTTTAGGACCAAGCGTCAGTATTGCAACGATGTATCCATAGAAGTCTCGAAACTGAACATCGATGTTGGACACCAGCACCACTGCGTGAATACTTCAGATGTCGCAGACCTTGAATAAATATGCCACTTTATATGATGATGACAATTCGAGTGTCCACAACAATTTAAAAGAGCAGTACCCTATAACCATAACAATATACTACTCTGCGCTACGTACATGACTCGCGTTGTCCTTTTGTCTAGCATCATTCAGACCTAGAATAGACCCCTGTCCAAATGTGTGGCGGTGTAGACGGGATAGCATGTTGCACAGCGGGCGTTACTTTGATGAGCATCGCTTTTGTTTGCCAATAAATGCAACGGAAGTGTATTCCAAACCCGGCCAATTAACCTAAAGTCTATTCGCTCCAATTTGGTCGCAATGGAAGGTTTCTAGCCTCGCGGAATCTCCTTGACGGGAACCGTATGCATCCAAAGTGTGACATTGTAACATCGGTCCCGACTGTTTTATGTGTCATGTGCAATGGCAATCTCGGCCTCTGATTATTGCAACTCTGTTTTCTGGATCCTAGATCACATATTGGAATGACATTTTTGTTAAAGGTGGTCAATTCTTGTTAAAAATTAAAATATTTGTATGTATAGTGGCCGAAACATCGGCAGTTGACGCTGGTTCATAGCGACAGATAAACAAGCGAGGTGCTAAAATTACTTAAATAATGCAAGTTTAAAGAGGTCTGCGGTTTTTAAAGCTTACTATTGAGTTACACCACTGTCTTGATCATTGAGTTCTGGCGAGTACTACCGTCATTTCAACTTGTCTCATCATCTGCAAGGTACAGCCAGTCAACAACACTCTTTGCAGCCAAGAAGAACAGAGCCACGAGTTCATCCGAAGATGTACGATATCATCGACATGAGCTGCATGAATGGACTTCAAGATCGGGTTCCTCAAAAACCGGTAAATTGTGCCCAGAGAACTAAAGGACGCACTTTTGTCTTGAGATAGCAGGAGGTCCCGGAGCAATAAGCGGGCCATTATCTCAAATAGGCATGTCACTAAAATCACAGTGGAGTCGTGTGATCGATGCGCTATGGATATGCTTATAAGCTTGATTTAAACTGGTAGATGATCGACACCTTAGCTTGGCACGCTCTTGGCTTTTACTTCCCGAGCACCCTGTATCGAGTCTAACTGGTGGTCTTACTCCTGGTCCGTATCGACCAACTTAAATCACTATCTCTGTGCCTGGATCTTATTTCTTAGCGTCATGGCAAAGGTTGCAATTGTTCTGGGGAACCCGTGCCACGTTGGCTAACTCTAATAAGATACGATATACTATGTCATCTGCCTTCCGTGGCTTCCTAATGGTCAACGCCGCCATCCCTTTCTTCTACTCGCCACTCAACACCAGGGGTAGATATCAGGACCCCATAATATTGACTTGACTTGGTCTAGGGAGAATTGCACCTTATCGTATTCTTCACTGTGAGTAAGCAGCCAAGCACAAAAGAACCAACTACCAAGAACAAAAGGTCGAGCTTCCATTCTGGGGAAGGATTGGCATCGTTCTCCGAACCCTTGTCATGAGTATAAAGGCTTCAGATGTTTCCCGCGATCTATGCAACCTTCATCCTTTAGATCCTCACCCATTCTCTCTTTTCAAACTCCCAGCACGCCCAATCCGTCAACATGAAGGCCGGTCTTACTTCCCTTCTCCTCGCCGCCTTGGCTGGCTCCTCCGTCGCACAGACGCAGAGGATCAACACAGCCAAGTTCAATGAGGACTACCTTCGTGCTTCCAATGCGCCCAACGCCGTTGGAATGGCGGAGCTTCGCCAGCGCAAGATGGCCCTCCACAAGAGCGAGGCGGCTGCTGGTGTCTTTGACAAGGACCGCTACAAGGTGCTCAGCTCTTCGACAGCTTGTACTGGTGGCAAGGCAGGAGAATACTCTTGCAACAACATCGACCTCAAGGGTTTCTTGCGTCACCAGGATATGGGCAGCCGCACCCGTGTCGGTAACGACATCTGGGGTATGTTTCAAACCTCGCTTAGTTTGTGCAACATTGACTAACATGTTTCTAGGTTGGACTCACTCAAGTGGTCGCGAGTTTGCTCTCGTTGGACAGTCAGACGGCACTGCCTTTGTTGAAGTCAAGAAGGATGGTAGCCTGACCTACGTTGGCCGTCTCCCTACCCAGACTGTCGCTTCTTCATGGCGCGACATCAAGGTCATCGGCAACTACGCCTACATCGGCTCTGAAGCTGCTGGTCACGGTCTGCAAATCTTTGACCTGACCAAGCTTCTCAACACTGACCCCAAGAACCCTCCTACCTTCAGCATCAGGAGTGACTTGGCCGCCCACTTCAGCGGTTTCGGCAACAGCCACAACATTGTCGCTAATGAGCAGACGGCTCTCATCGCTGCCGTCGGTACCGCCTACGATCTCAAGTGCCGTGCTGGTCTCTGGATGATCGATGTCTCCAACCCCAAGCGACCTCAAGATGCTGGTTGTGTCGCCTCAGACGGCTATGTCCACGACGCTCAGTGTGTCATCTACCGTGGACCCCAGAAGGCTTTCCAGGGTCGTGAGATTTGCTTCAACTACAACGAGGATGCTCTTACCATCGTTGATATCTCTCGCCGAACCATGCCCCGCCAGCTGTCTCGCACCACATACAACGGTGCCACATACACCCACCAGGGCTGGGTCACTGAGGACCACAAGTACCTTCTTTTGGACGACGAGCTCGATGAGCAAGAAAAGACTGGTCCTGCTGCTGACCAGCACACCACCACATACATTGTTGACATCCAGGACCTTGAGTTCCCTGTCTTCCGTGGTGTCTACAAGAGCCCTGTTCGATCAATTGATCACAACCAATACATTGTTGGTGGTGTCTCATACCAGGCCAACTACGGATCTGGTCTCCGCATGGTTAACGTCAGCTCTATCAACCAGGACGACACTGGTGCTGGCTTCAAGGAGATTGGTTTCTTCGATGTCCACCCTGAGGATGACGAGGTTGGTGGTGAGGCTCAGTTCTACGGTGCTTGGTCTGTCTACCCTTACTTCCAGAGTGGTAACATTGTCGTCAGCTCCATTGAGCGTGGCATGTACTCTCTTAAGTACACTGGTTAGTGCAATAGCAGTAGCTACACTGCCAGAATTATTTTATAGTAGCCAGTCTACAAAGGTTATTGGATGGTAGCTAGTCTACGGATAGTTGTTAATGACTTCACGTATATATTTTAATTACGAAGTATCACATATTTCCTCATCTCTTGTACTGCCATGATTGAACCTTGATCAAACACTTCGGTGTTGAATTTGCGTGACTTGATATGAATGGAGACTCATTTGATCTAAAAGGATATATGAGCTTAACGGTATCGCGTGACTTCATAAAGTAAGATGCGAATTAACTTGCATCAACATACTTGATAAACAGTAGAAGTAGCTCACCTATTGCAATCCCGCTATGTTTTATCCGTCGAGTATTCTACCACTCCTTCTCACAATCTGAAAAGAGATGCTTCGACAGTCTCCGGCCGTTTTGTAGTCACACCATTATAGATACACGATGGAATATTGATTGTAATTAATGAAGGACTTGTATTCGACGATGAGTCGATACTACAACCAGCGAGTCTTTATACCAAGTCTCCGTAATTGCCTCACGTTGAAAGTTCATGATACGCAGTGTTGGGCTGAAATCTTTCACCGTGTTTAATCCGCATTGAGCCCAGACCCTTGATCGACAGTGTCCGGGGTAAGCCTCGGTCATGGCGTAAACCAGCGCAGGCCATTGGTTTGTTTTGGAGGAAAATATCGCACTAACCTGCCTCACGATATGCTAACTGCATGTAGAGTTCCGTGTTGAATGTAGCCGCCAGGGGTTACAAATGTTAATGTTTTACAGTTCAGTGACTGAGACTATTTGACTTTTATATGTTTCAAATCAATATCATCTCTTACCAGTCGTTATGCTCATTATACGATGTCCCCATTTGAAGCTGTCGTGGCAAATAAGACCAGCTTCGATGGGGAAGGTTGCACTTGTAAGCCCTGCGGGCGTCGATCCCCCGCAAACCAAACCAAACGAGTCATGTCCCAACACGAATTCAGGGTCTCAATTCCTCCAATTGTAACTGCCGAGCCTGATTCAACCATGGACGTACGGAATGTCTCACTTGACTAAGCATGTACTGTAGTATTATAAAGGGTACAAGGCGCGGGGTCGGTTGGTGAGAGAACATCTTCCTGCAATCTCCTCACGTCCCAGATTCTTCTACTTAATATTCCAACGCAATGGCACCATCTCAAACCCAAGACGAAAACACCACCAACTCCAAGAGTTCTGACCTCTTGAAGCACTCCAAAGAGGAATCGGTTCTTACAGACAAAGACCGCAAGGCACTTGTATTTACAGACAAGCACAGCTCCCCAGATGTATACATCAGCTACAACAAAGATACCTTATGGTATCCGTGGGTGACTACACTGGAGGTCAAGCCTCTCCGGTTCGAGACTCGGTCAGGCAGTTTCGTGATCGCGTTGCGTACTCCAGTCGATGCCTGGCTTGGAAAGCATAGACATCGGGGCACCGTAACGGCTGTTACACTTGCGGGCAACTGGGGATACAAGGAGTAAGAGTACCATATCATGTCTTAAGAGTTCTTTAACTAACTGTGTTATAGATACGACTGGACGGCGGGGCCTGGTGATTATGTCGTTGAGAACCCGGGTACGATCCACACACTGTTCATGGGCGCTGGGTCTGAAGTAGTATTTACTATCACTGGCAGTCTTGAGTTCTTCCACGACGACGATAGTTTGAAGGAGACGATGGACATTTTTAGTTTCTCGCAGTTGTATTACGATCACTGCGGGGCCAAGGGCGTGGAGCCTAATGCGGGTCTGTGGTATTAAGAGACTACAAGGCCAATGAATTACGTCGATGATTACAAGGCTCTTCACACAGTTGCGAATGACAGACTGGTAATACTTGATTGGAAAGATCTCATAACTATCTCTTATAATCTTGATGAGACCTGGGGTATATCCCTGTGCCGTCCAGAAGAACTGATGTTCCGGTAACGTCAACGATAGTAACAAGCCCAAGAGCAAGAATGAAACTTTATTAGCTAGCAGTCGCCCCCCTCCTCAGAAACCAAGTAAAACAGCAGCCAAGCCAGCACACAATTGCAGTAATCGTGTCCTTAATCCAAGTAAATCAGTTCACAGCACAACCCAGGCGTTTCTGCAACAAGTTTGAAAAACCTCCCAGATCTGACCCCCGAAAATTAAGAACACCTGATCGTAGGCGACCACAGACGTCCCAACACTTAGGCCACCTACGACACACGTAGAATCCCCAGTATCTAAGAATGCATACCCTGCAGCGATTAAAAGGCCAAATGGTCCCTTCACAATAAGCCTATCACTACGTTCCTTCTCGAGGAAGAGCATACGGCTCGGAGTAAAGCCGCAGAGTGGCGGTTAGAAGCTAAGCGTATTAGATTTGAAGCTGTTACTTTGGAAGAGTTGCAATAGGCTTTTTTGATAGCGTGATTTAGTCTGGTCAGCTTGAGTAAGACTCTGTGGCTTCTAGCGGGACGACACAGTATTCACAGAGAGTTGAGAGGAGTATCATAGTGACAATAAGAATATGGAACCAAACTTCAATTTAATCTACTCAAATGCTTTAGAGGAGACTCTTATATGGTTATCATTTGTCTCGTTAAATAATGCTTTTACTATATCCAGGGCTACTCAAGGTTTCACATAGGCTGACATATGCTCATCATCTTGTCTATCCTTATCATGAGTCATGACTGAGTCCTCAAAGTCCTTTCCTCCTTCCAATTGACCAATGCAACGCTCTGCATCACTTAGTTGGATATTCTGGGGGCGGAAAGGGTTAAAAGATATCGCAAATAAAGCATCAATCTCTTCAAGCGCACGGCCCTACCCAGAAAAAACATGCGTTAGATCTCTAATGTGCAGCAATCTCGATGAAGAAAGACTTACCTTTGTTTCGGGAAGAAATATGAAAGTGAAGATGAGCGCCAGCGCGGAAATACCACCAAAAACCCAGCCGACCCCGAAATGGAGGTTTGCGATAAGGTAAGGGATGGAGTAATTGGTGACAAATGCCCAGAGGAAATTCCAAGCTGCTCCCAGCGACTGTGTCTTCTCTCGAACAGCAGAATTCGGAATTTCGCTGCCAAGAAGATACGGGATAGAGGCGCTGCCCATCTGAACAGAATGACTGTCAGTTCAACTAGCTTCACTATTTTGTCTAGTTGTTGGACTTACATTGTAAGAGAAAGAAAACAGCATAAAAGAAGCTGCGACGGTGCTCTTTTCGGTTTCCGTCTTATTGGACTTTGCACCGAGACCCGCCAACAGAAACAACCAGAAGGCTTGCAGGGGGTAGCTGATCATCAGAGTCCCCCGACGACTGTAGAGACGTTGATAAGTAAATGGATATCTTGAGTACTGGTAGATTATTAACTCACCCCAGACTATCCACCATATACATAGCTGGACAAACAGCTACCATACCAAGGACGCTAGTAACAATAGGATAGGTAAAGGCCTGGTAGCTACTGTATCCTTCTTGTTTGTAGAATACGGTCTGATACGTCGATGAAAACGCTTGGCCGGTTGCCTGTAGTTTGGTGTTAGTCATTGTTTGATCAGAAATAATGCTCCATGGACGGACCTGCTGGAAGAAGTAAAATGCAAAAACAAGCATTGTTCGTCGCAAGTTTGTGCTACGGAAAAGGTCGAGCCACGGCCCTTTGTGAACTTGGTCCCGAAGCGTTTCCTTGATCAATTTGATCTCTTCGCCGCATCGACCCTCCTCTAGGTCAGCCTTACTTCTCAGGCGCTGTAAACAAACAACTGCTTCCTCTTCGCGATCCTTTGATAGAAGCCAACGAGGAGAGTGGGGAATGAAGAACACAAAGGCGGTAAGCACTGTACCAGTGAGTTAGAGATTGCTAGCCTAGTAAGACTCAGTAACGACCACTCACAAGCAGGGAAGACAAGCTGAATGCCTGTGACTGTTTTCCATCCCACACCATCGGTAGAGGTCGAGTATGCCTTGTTCAGTCCACTCGCCATGAGAGATCCCGCAGCGAGGAAGAGCTGGAGAGAAATGACGACAAGGCCTCGGAAAGGAGCCGGAACAATCTCGGCTTGGTAGGTTCTACGCGTCAATGAGTCAGAGATAGTTACTACAGAGAACTTTTGAGTTTGAATGGTGACTTACGTGACAGCAACTTCAACCAGTCCAACAGAAATATAGACAACAATACGACCGACAAGGAACTGCGCGAAACGCCCTGTTCCATATCCGGTGTCGGCAGCTGTAATCTCCACTGCAACACGATAAGTAGATGAATCATGGATGGGCTGTCTTGTCAATCAATGAATCCACTTACAAATAACACCGATAAACGAGATGACGGACAAAAGGATGAAACCGATACGGTGACCAAACTTTTCAATCGCTGGACCTGCAAACAAACATCCTAGAAACTTTCCGATGAAGGGAATAGATGAGATGATCGAAGTGTCAGATGAAGTGAAAGCATACTTGTTTGCTTCCGCATGGTAAGTACCAAATTGGTTGATGAAGCCCTAGACGGTCAGTCTCACAACCAACTACTCTGTTTTTCTGGTCAAGGAAGTCTTTACTTACTGGATTGGCCAGAATACCACCAAAGCTACCAGTGTCGAAACCGAAAAGCATGTCACCTACGAGTAGGCAAGAACAAGAAAATATCAACAGGGGGGAAATGGAACCCCATGCTGAGCGTTGACTCGCCATGGCTTGAATTCTACCACGGACGATATCTCAGTTTATAGAAAATGGAATAAGGCTGATTTAGCGGTAGTAATACGGAAAAGGTTGAGCACTTCTTCATTTTATATATGCTCTAGTGCTTCCGCAGTGTATCACCCTCTCCTGGCGAACTAATTAGCAATGGTACTCTAACAAGATCACGACATTTTAGCCTAGAAAGCTTTCTACTGCTGTCCAATCGATTGCCATCAAATCCGGGTCTATCATGGCCAATCTTAGATATATAGCATAGGTAGAGGTAGTCGGACTGAGGAGGGGGTTCCGGGATAAGCGGGGCATGTCAGCGAATCTGGAGAGGTTCCGAATGACAGGGGGTTATGGCAACAGAGGTTCCAGTTAAGTCGTCATCTGATTTAGTCACATCGTGTTTCCGGAACCCGGCAATGGTACCGAGTTTTACTCCGGATGAGATATCTCGGGTTTACTTCTGAAGCAATACAGGAAGAAGTGATAGTCTCATTAAGTCGTAGAGGCCCGCAAGTGTTGGTCTATATCCGAACTGATCTATTGCGCGTTTTTGTTCCCCCTCTCTTCTTGTTGCATCTCACAAGTGTAGGCACAAACTAGCAGAAAGAATAAACGACTCGCTACAATCAGTCATTATGGCAAACTCTACTGATGGAACGCCGAAGCGTCCTAACTTCCTGTTCATCCTCGCTGACGACTTGGTATGTCACTCATTGTCCAATGCTTTGTCTAACAGAGCTGATAC
The DNA here is from genome assembly GCA_002093855.1 of Fusarium praegraminearum. Taxonomy (NCBI): domain Eukaryota; kingdom Fungi; phylum Ascomycota; class Sordariomycetes; order Hypocreales; family Nectriaceae; genus Fusarium; species Fusarium praegraminearum. The sequence continues at coordinate 85,055 of LXHY01000277.1, read as the reverse complement.
TGTATTCTACCTTGTAGGGCTTTTCCGACGTTGGCTGCTATGGTGCAGAGATCCAAACTCCCAACATTGATCGTCTTGCCTCAGAAGGCATTCGCATGTTGAACCACCATGCTGCTGCAGCTTGTTCACCTACACGAGCGATGCTCCTCAGCGGAACTGATACCCACCTTGGTGGTCTAGGCGTGCTGATAGAGTACAAGGGTAACGAGAAGGGAGCCAAGCGATACGGAGGAAAGGCTGGCTATGAAGGTTACCTCACTGAGAATGTGGCTACCATCCCTGAAATCTTGGAAGACAACGGATATTTCACTGCTATGTCTGGAAAGGTGAGTGGCATGAAGGTGGTCTAATGTTTTAATCACACACTCATTTCGGCTACAGTGGCACTTAGGTATGCGCGATGCTCAGGGACCTTGGAATCGAGGCTTCCAAAACGCATTCGCGATGCTCCCTGGGTGTTGCAATCATTATGGGTGGGAACCTGTACAAGAGAAGTTCCCTGTTGGCGGTAGACCAATTCATGCCGAGAATGGGAAGAAAGTTGACATGTATGAACTCACAGTTGTATCTATTCCAAATTATGCTGACGTCTGTTTATCCAGAACTCCCAACAAAACGGAAGACCCGGACGGGTTCTACTCCACCGACGCCTACACCGATAACCTCATTCAGTATTTCGAGGAACGAACAGAACAAGATAAGGAAAAGCCTTTCTTTGCATATCTACCATACACTGCACCTCATTGGCCATTGCAATGTTCGAAAGCACAACGCGACAAGTGAGTCAATCAGGCGGCTGCAATCCAGCTTCCACCACTAGTTTGTGTAAGACTGACACTACCTATCCATCCAGATACAAGGGCATGTACGACGATGGCCCATATGCGCTACGGGAGCGCCGATTGAAGAAGCTCGTAGAGTTGGGCATAATCGACAAGTCTGTTATTCCTCACCAAGTCGAGACTGAGACAATGGGTGTTGGCGAATGGGACGACCTTTCACCTGAGGAGAAGAAGCTATCGAGTCGAGCTATGGAAGCTTATGCAGGTATGGTGGACTCCATCGATGTTAACATTGGCAAGGTGGTAGACTATCTGAAGTCGACGGGCGAGTACGACAATACATTTATTGTGTTTATGAGTGATAATGGAGCTGAGGGAGCAGCGTATGTCTCTTCCTTCCCGATGAAGATATTTTTAGAGGCTAACCCAATCAGCATGGAGGCTATTCGTAACTCACACCCATCCTGGTTTGATGATGTTTCTGGCGACTAATGTTTGTCTAGCTGTCATGGGAGATAAAATCACAAAGGCTATTCATCAATACTACGACAATTCTTACGACAACATCGGGTCCTGGAACTCCTTCACCTGGTATGTATGACAATGTCCCTATCAGCTCTTGAATTAACTGTATGACTAGGCTTGGCCCATTGTGGGCCCAGGCGTCCACTGCCCCATCAAGATTGTTCAAATGCTTTCCATCGCAAGGAGGTATACTCGTACCATGCATTGTGAAGCCCCCAGCAGACACATTCCATTCAACATTCAAACCTGGATCCTTTGATCGATCATTCTCCACTGTAATGGACTTTGCACCAACCTTCCTCGATCTAGCAGGGGTGTCTCTCCCGCCCACGACAGGGACGGGTGCTTTGGCCACACCAACCATCCCTTTCCGCGGAATGTCCGTACATACCATTCGAGGAAAGTCCTGGGTACCGTTCTTCGGCCGAGGCGAAAAGGTGGAAGACAATGAGTTGTGGACAATCCACTCTTCTAATGAGCCTGTTGGCTGGGAACTATTTGCAAGAGGCGCTTTACGAAAAGGTAACTGGAAAATAGTTCATATCTCCAAGCAAGAAGGTGGTGCTGGGGTAGGTGATGAGGGGTGGGAATTGTTCAATATGGTTGACGACCCTGGAGAGACTCAAAACCTGGCGGAGAGTCAACCCGACAAGCTGCAAGAGCTACTTGTTCATTGGGAAGAATACGTGGTTGAATGCGGTGTTGTGTGGGGAGAAAAGGCGGAGGCTTTGGGTCTTGACAAGGCCAGTGCTCCAGAGCTTTGGGAAGATGACACAGACTTGCAGAGAGGTTGGATAGGTGCAAAGGCGGGTGAATGCTTATCTTGATGAATACGTTTTGTTTTTATCCAAGAACAACTGATTTATGCAACACACTAGGCCGAAGATCAGATCCTGTTATTGATAGATCTTGTAAATTGGGCAACTCAAGCAGTGAGATTTCGAAACACATGGGCTACCCAATACCGCTCATTCAAAGCGAACGGTTGGAGATCTCAGGAGGTGGCATGTATGGATGCTCGAGCCGGCTACGCTGAATATATATTCCTAATGATTTGATCAAATGATTGTAGAGCCACGCTGTACTGGTCTGGATACAGCAACTTGGAATGGTCGCTTCTTATTCGAAGATAACCGATAGCTTCGGCGTTGCAGATCATGCATTAGTTCGAGGCTGGTAACGTCCTTGCTTCCCGAGACCCGAAAGTAAAAGCGTATAACGCCCTTGTTTGGCATTGCTCTCCACTATAAAAATATTAAGTTTACCTTCATTTCTGACTTATCCTTTCCCAGGCAAGTTTATATACGAAACTCCGCACATTGACTCTAAAGTAGTAACAACCAAATACGAAACTCCGCAGGCGGGGCTTTTGTCCGACCCCTTGTTGCCCCGTGTCACTACTGGCCTCCTACCGATTGGGTATCAGCGATCTCTACAGCATAGTTTATCCATGTACATAGTAAAAGAGTGCATCGCTTAAGCATCACAGGGGTTCTCATGCGGGATTTCAGTGGAGGGTTGAACAAGAACTAGCGTGATACAACGAGACGCGAGTCAAGCTGAATACCATGAATATTTATTAGATAACTGCTGAGTATTTATATGTTCATTGATGCCTTCCCACTGCACACTACTTCTCTATAGCACGCAATTCTTTCCTTGATATACTCCCAGCATCCAACCTTCTACTACACGCACATATTACGCCCTCTCCGAGATAAACATGTCTTATCCCTCACAATATTCTGCTTGGCGACGAAGCCAGGGCATCATGGGCTCACATGAGAACCCCCTCAAAATCAGTCTTCACGACAACGAGGAATTGCCCAAAGATCTGGCTTCACATGATGTTGTAATCAAGATACATGCAGTCTCATTGAATCGCCGCGATTTCACCATGCTCAACGGCGAGTATCCCGTCCCTCTTGAGAGTGGCGGTGTACCCTGCTCCGACGCTGCTGGAGAGGTTGTCGCTACAGGCAATGCTGTTTCCCAGTTTTCTATTGGGGACCGGGTTGTTCCAATTCCACCCATTGGAGAGCATTACCCCGATAATGATGGATGGCATTGGAATATCGGAGTACAGGAGTCAGGAATGCTTCGCGAATATGCAATTTGCCAGGAGAAAGATCTTTTTGCTCTGCCAGACAATCTTTCATGGGAAGAGGTGAGTCCCAAAGGTATATGTGTTTGTCATTCGTTAACATCAGAGTAGGGCGCAACGCTGGCATGTGCGGGCTTGACAGCTTGGACCGCTTTGGATTGTATGAAGACTATGCCCAAAGATGGTGTTGTTTTACTCCAAGGTCAGTGAAGCAGTTCCAGAAACCATCGTTTGCTAATACTTATTCTGTACAGGTACTGGCGGCATTAGCATGATTGCACTGATGCTATGTCTTGGAGCCGGCGTTCAGCCCATCATCACATCATCGTCAGACGAGAAGCTTGAAACTATCAAGAAGCTCAGCCCCAAGATCCTAGGGATAAACTACAAGACAACTCTGGACCAAGTAGCAGAAGTCAAACGTCTCACCAATGGCCGAGGTGTTGACATTGTTCTCAACAATACAGGAATCCAGAGTATAAGCGATGACATTGACATGTTGCGCGAACGAGACGGGACAGTGGCTCTTGTCGGCGCCCTCGGCGGATTTGAGGCCGATTGGAAACACTCAGAGCTGCTAAAGCTCATGACGAAACGAGCTAAGTTGAAGTACGTTCAGCCCTTGGATGTCTACTCCCTGTGTTGATACGGATCACTAACCATTATTTTAATCGCAGGGGCATTATCCTGGGAACAAAGGCGGAGTTTAGGGACATGGTGCAATTCATTGCAGATAAGAATGTTTCTCTGACGCCAGTTATCGACAAACATTCTTTCGCGTTCAAGGATGCTAAGGACGCGTATGACCTGCTTAAGTCTAACAACTTCCTTGGAAAGATCGTAATCAAGGTAGCGGAGTAAAGCGGTTCCGACATAAGCAGTTACGGCAGCGCACTGCTACGTGGAAATATATAAGGAAGTTCCTATCAGTAGAGCATTAGAACGGGTTACTCATGTTGCAGTGAAAAAGATCCGTAGTAAGATTTGAAGTATCAATCAAATATTATTAAAACAAAAATGGGTATTGTACGTATTATCTAATCATCATCATGCGACATGGAGTAGTCCATTACTCGGCAGCGTTGCTCGCGCAAGACCAAGGCTGCTTGCTTCCTCCTTGAGCAATAGCCTCAATGGAAGCCCACAGACCAAGGACACAAATAAGGAAACCAGTTAGGAAAAGGAGAACATTGGCAAAGAAGCGGCAAGTCTGCTTTCCATCCTTGAACCAGTTTCCGTAGTGCATCCAGAGCCAGAAGATGCCGGGAAGACCGTAAGAGAACCAACTGGCAAACAGAGCGCAGATGAGACCCAAAAGGTTGTTGAAGACGGGGATGGACTCGGCAATGACCATGGAAAGAGCCCAGATACCGAAAGTGATACCGAACCAGGCAAAGGTGGACAGCTTTGTTCGGCGGATCATGTGCTTGGTGTTGCGGAAGATTCGCTGGAAGATGTAGGCGGAAGCAACGTGGCCGTAGATAACACCAGCGATGACGATGGTGGGAATGGCAATGCCCCAGATGACCTTGCGCATGGTAGGAGAACCAGCAGCGGATAGGGCAGGAGATGGGACATCGGGGCCGACAAAGACGTAGATGACGACGGCGGCGAGGATGTAGAGAACAGTGTCGACGATCTGGAGGAAAGCCAAAGCCTTGGGCCAGTCTTTGGGCTCCTTGAACTCGTTGATGACAGTGAAGAAGCAAGAGTGGCTGGAGAAAGAGATGGCAATGTTGGTGACAGCAAGGAAAGCACCAGTGAAACCAAGCTCACGTGCAACCTCGATACTTCCGCTACCGATGGGTCGCTCGTGGGCGACGTCACCGACAGTGATGAGAACAGCGAGAGTGATGGACATGCAAGAAGCCATGGACATGTAACTCGTGTACTTCAAAGTACGAGGAAGGTTAAGAACCCAGAAAATAGCCAGACCGACAACAGCCCAGACAATGGTACATGTTGAGCTGTTGCTAAGAGTGTTGATGCAGATAGTCCAGGTAAGAAGATGGCTGCCCATAACAAAGACCTGGAAAATGACCTGCGCCCAACCAAAGACCTCTTGGAAGACGCGACCCATGCCGATGGACTTGCCGATGACTTCGACGGCGTCACCAAAGTTTTGAACGAAGGGGTATTGTTCGCGGAATTCGGCAAGGACGAGACCAGAGTATGTTGATAGGAAACCCATGACGAGAATGAGGACAATTCCTGGGACGAGACCGACGGCGGCGAGGACGGAGGGGAGAGACAGAATGCCGAGGGAGACTGTTTCGGCGATAAGGACGATACCACCTTGCCTGTAATTGATCAGCCATTGTCATTGAGAGAGTCGGAAGTTTAACATACCACCAGGTCAAAGTCTTGTAGTCAATGAGCTCAGCCTCTTCATGGGCCAAAACAGCGTCTTCATTTTTGGACGCAGGGACTGAGGGAGGAGGGCTGTTGTGGATGCCCTTTTCCTGGTCAACAGTTTGCGCCGCAGCGCTAATAGTGTCGTTGTGGCTCATTGTGCGATGTGTCGTTGAGGAAGACGTCGCGTGTTGAAAAGAAAGACAAGTAACAGAGTGAGAGAACAGAAAGACACGATCAAGGAAACAGAGTAGGAAGCGACTGCTTAAATAAAAAGCAACCCTGGGGCGAAAAAAAAAACACAAGTTGGCCGAAAACGCAACGAAAAAGCTGCTTAGTTCACGAGTCAAGCTTCAAAGTCGGCCCACTAGGTACTAGAGACGGTCGAGGCCAATGGGCGCGCCCGCGCACCGAACTCGGTGAATTGAAGCTATTCCATTATCAAGCAGGATTCTAGACCGAGTTTAGTAGTTCAGATGCACTTGTTTCTCTCTCCACGTTGGGTTCGGTAGTCCTGCGGCGAGATCGGACAGATTTGCAACAAAAAAAAGTGGTCAGATCTTGAAATGCTTCAATTGAATTTGATAACTTTTACGTGATATGGTTCCACTGTGGACTAGGAAATGAGAATCTGAGTCCACAGTCTAGAAGCTCAGAGCTCCAGACTTTTCTCCACAGACAAAGGGTTTCCCCAGATGTGATTGATGTCTTGTTCGTGATGCTACTGAGCCTCGAGATACAAGATGTTGAGAACTTTATACAAGACATTGAGAACGTTGAAAAGAGCCTCATTGAGCCGCAAAGCTAGCTTGTCAGACTTTTCAGCCTCTTCGTTGCCCCTTCCCGAAAACTCTTTTCTAGAAGCGCGTAAGAGACTTTCTAGCGCGTTGGAGTTAGTCCTTTTACGGAATGACTCAGGGCGCCGATCGCGGTCCGAAACTTTGGGACCTTTTTTATCATGCGGAGACTTTGTCCGGGGGAACTAGAGCAACTCCAGAAGCATTGTGGATTTTTAATGGGGAGTTGAGGTCTGGGCTGGGCTTGAGGATCGGTAGTCCAGAACACTCTGACTGGATACTGAGGCTGTGTAACTCATTGAGGTAAGATGGAGACATCGAGAGGGACAGACCTACAGCTGAATCGAGGAGCGGCGACCTCCTTCTTTATGTTTGTCGGATACCTACCGAAGCCACTTGTCATGACTTGCATCTCGGCGGAGTCTGCCGTTTGTTGCCAAGAGTCTTGACTAGGATAAAGAAGCTTAAAGGCTGTGGCCGTTGATCAGCCAAGACCGCTCAACTACTGGTTCGTATACGTACCTGAAAGATTTCCCCGGAGTTGAACGATAGGGCTGTGATGACAAATGTTTGCATTACGTGATACGGATCGTGTGTACGGTGGTGTGCCGGCTTGTGATTTGAGGCATTGCCCAGAGCCAATATGCATTGTAGGAACACGCAAATATGAGTAATGTTGTGTTCTACTTCGTTTAGTACTAGTTGATATGATTTCTGTCACTCTAGCATCAACGAGTCAATTTGAGTATTTAACAGTCCTATGAACGAGAGCTGAAGGGATGTCACTCCTAAGCAAACCATAACTCATTGCACAGTTACTCCTCAAAACATTGGGCCAAGCAACGAACTCCCTCCCTTAGGACGTGGCAGCTGAGGCACAAGCTGACTAACCCAGCCAATAATGGCGGGAGCCTCCAACGTAATCCTCGTTCCAGTCGCTGTAGTTTCCATCTTAGTCTTGGCACTCGACTTATCCTGACTATGACTACCACTCAGACTGAAAGGTCCATAGCCAACCTTGATCTGGGCATCAGTGTGAGAAGACTCGACTGCCTCTTCGAGCGACGACGTGTCACCGCGGAATTCAAGTTCCACATTCGACGCCACGATAAACGCGGTAGGGTATGATGGGAAGTAAGGATAGTTGGCCAGTGCCTTGTCATTCTTCTGATCAATCAGCTTGTGAAGATCGAGGGCGCCAGGCGATAGCTTGACGTCGTCACCAGTGTTGAGTTCGGGATCTGAGAACAGCTCGCCATGTAGCCAGGCTCGGTCAATGGTTACCAAGAGAGCTTCGAACTTGATGTCCACGGCGCAGTTGGAAGTTGCCTGGGAGGCTTTCCTACAAAGGTGTGAGTATCTCAATTGCCATATCGACGGGTTGTTCTGCAACTTACATAGATGCCTCGGAGTGATTGACGCTAGCTGAAGCACTCCACCACCACCCAGATGCACTGGCGCTAGCTGACGTGGAAGAAGAAAATGTCTCCTTGGAGCTCGACTGAGACGATGATGAAACACTCAGAGTTATCTGTAGCAAGGTTAGAGTTACACTTGATGGTACCGTCATCAGCATACCTTTGTCCATTTGCTTGGTTCAGCCTTGTTTTGCTGTGCAACAGCAACTCCATTTCGAGGAATATTGAACTCTAGAGACAAAGTTAGCCCACCACAGGTACTAAGTCATAAAACAGACTTACTCGGATCTGCGTACTGTCCATCAGCTTCTGCATACTGAGTTGACACAAGCTCTCCCTTTTCCTCTTGTCCCGGGTCCTTGACGTCTCTCTTGATGACATCCGTAATGGCTGGAGACGAGGTACTGGTCTTGAAAAAGTCCTCAAGCCCCTTCTCGAGCAACTTAACCTGACTCTTGACATCTTCAATCATACTGTTGATCCAAAGAACCTTTTCCTTCTTGCTTCCTTTGGAAAGATCAGATGCAATTTGCTTGTTGTTCTCCATGTTGGCCTTGCCATTTGCGTCAAGGGCTGCTTGCAGAGCATTCTGCTTCTCTTGGATTTTCTTTCGGTCAGGTGGTGTATTGTTTTGCTCGTCGTAAAGGTCCTTGTAGGCCGCAGCCAATTTCCCTTCTGGGTCGACGACGCGCGGTGTGACCTCTGTGGGAGTCTCGGTAACAGTTTGGTTGTTGTCGCCGTTGTTCTCCCCGCTAGTTCCATTTGCGATTGCTTTGGCTTTTGCTGATTCGATGGCCTTTGCAATCGTGTCATCAGGATCAATCGACTAAAGGCACATTAGTAGTCAACACTTTCTCTCCTGGATTTAGTACAATGACATACGTTCTTCAAACCAGTGTAAGACAACAGTAGACGGTTCAAGCGCTTGATCTCAGACTCAAAGTCTTTCCGACTCAATTTGTTGTTCTGTTCTCCCCATTGATCAACTTTCTCCTTGCACAAAGACGCCCTAAATTGTGTTAGACTCGACAAGATAGAGGGAATAGTGACTTACCAGTTTAGCGGGGTAAGATGGACTTCCTGCCATTCCGTTGAGCCGTCAGGGTCGATCACGACGAGGTTGCGAGCAGCTTCCTTGCTCGACTCCACCCTCTTCATTGCGGACGAGACATCGACAATGCCAAAGTAGTAGTCAACCTGTAAGTGGTAAGTAACAGGTTCATTTATCGCGGACTTGGTGTGGATAGAGTACCTTGTACTTGCTACCATTGACAATCCCTGGTGGATTTGTTAGCACATTCGTGGGTGGTAAATCACATTCAGGTTATCTTACAGTCCATATACTTGGCCTGCGCATTGTTCTTGAACTATAACGACGTTAGCTGGTTCGGCGCATACGATATCAATTAGTTCAAACTCACGTTGCGAAAGCTTTCTTGATTCCAGTCATCATAGAACCTTTGCTGCTCCTTGACATTCCCCGGGAATCGTTCCTTGGCATCAGCTGTAAGAGACGTTAAACTCAGAAGGTACATTAATGCTTCACACTTTCAATGTACTTACTTCGCGCCTTGGTCTTGGCCGCCTCCCACTTATTCATCGCCTCGGAGTAGGCTTGCTGCTTTTCGACGTAGACATCAATCACAGACTTGCTAGAGTTGGGAGCTGTTGAGGTCAGGTATCTCATTGCTGCAACGTAACGATCAGCAGCTGCAGTCTTGGTAGCTGTGGATTTGTCGGTTTCAATAGGAGCATCTTCGGGAATCAGCATGTCCAGGGCGGCAGCATAGCTTCTAGCTACGCTCTTTCCTGTGATTCCCATCTTGAGTCTACTGTTAGCTTTGCTCGTTGTTGGTAGAAGTGGTGCAAACGAACCATGACTTTGCTCAAGGGAACCATGTTGTCTACGAGTCGGGACTCATTGACCTTGATGCGATGTGGCGTATCGGACTCTTCTTTGGAGTTCCATACATAAGGACCGGGTTCGCTTTGTCAGTTGTCAATTTCTTTGCTGCACAAATCATAGTGAATAGGGCAGGGTAACTAACGTGGTATCGATAATGGTGCCAGGAATCTGGACAGTCATCAACTGCTCAGTAGCAACAGGCAACGAAGCCTGAAGCGCCTCTCGAACTTTCTACTTAGAGTCAATACTGTGCTTCGTGTCATTTGATAATTACAACCATACCTGGGACACCAAGGCCGCCTGCACCACCATCTTCATCGCCTGCTCTTCATCCATCGTGAATGATAGTTGCGATGAGAGTTATATGCTATATATAAAGAGGACAGAAATGGAAGACAGCTTGATATGACTGTGAACCTGTGACGGGACGGAGATGAGGTGACGGTCAAGCTTAAGAAAGCGACTCGTATATATACAAGTTCTCACAATGATGTCCGAGAACGAGAATACCATAACAGCGAAGTCCAATAGCCATAGCTCTAACTGCAGGTCATCACCATCGCATCACATCACAAGACATAGCAAATCGTTAAGGTTCCTGTCTCTTCAGCTACCTAGGGTCATTTACAATGGCTACGGTAGTCCTGGTCATTCACTAGATATGTGATACAGAAGTCATTCAGCCAACTATTTCTTGATAGCCAGTAAGAGAGACAGTACGGCCCAGGATCTACCGCATGCGGCCATGCAAACATGGCTGCGGGTAGACACTCGTGTTCCTAATTAACCTTTCAGGGTCCTGCAGCTGAAAAAAACGGTTAGACACGAACGTAGTAGGAGCGGCACGCAACCTGCTGCTAAAGTTTTTCCTAAACTTTATAAACGAACGTTTCAGTTAGACAGCGGGGAAACCACTATTCGCCAAATACCATGTGGAGGCAGAGACCTAACGAATGATGGCAATTTTGACTGGAATGTGAAAAAAGAGCGTTCGTAATGGCCTGATTATTCCATATCGGAATGGCCTCTTTGCTTGCGATTCCAAGAAGTAAGAAATACGGCGCTGTGAGATTACGCAGGTCCCGAACGGTTGACTGTTGGGAAGACGACGATAAACCGAGTGATCCACCAAATTGACAAGAGCTCTTTTGTAAGTAACCTGTCGCTATAATACTTGGTTCTATGTCTGCAGTACAATATTTATATTTCCGCAACAAACATTGACCTTTATTGATATAATTGTTTCTTCACACCTCCAATGTTAGAATACACGCTTAAAGAGAAGTCTTTGTCCAAATATGAGATGGGCAAATAACTTCATCGGCACTGGAGGGTATCCCAGCCAGCCACATTCCGTTGACATAGGTATTCAGCCCGACTTGTCTGGATGCAAAAGGATCCAGTCACACAGCGCTAGTGATCATCCTGCAACAATGTGACGAGAATTATATATCACTCAGGGCAGCAATTCCAGAACGTTATTAACACTATTGATAAGTTGTCTTACATTGAGGGTGGTATTTTTCTGAGTTCAGCTCGCCTCTTGGCATCCTCTATCTGTTCTAGATTGGGCATGAAAGCCAGAAAAGGGAACCGGCATGTGAAGTAGCAACGCAAAGTTCGCTTCGTCGTTCCTAAAAGCCAATCCTCTGACTACAACCTGTCTCAGTTATGGCACATCATGGAGCTGCTGAGCAGATGGAGAGTGAAAACTGAAAAGTTAGCCGTGTTTGAGAATTCCGAGGATTGACTTATCAGTCGAACATGAGTCCGCCTTTGGCAAGGGTTATGGACAAGTGACTAAATATTAGAATTTGTGTAACCATAGAGCATTACAACACAATGTGACAATTAAAAGCATTGTGACAGCTCGCTCTGAGATGCTTGTCTGAATTCGGTCGGAATTTCGTGCCCGGCCTATCCGATGGGAATAGCTTCGCAGCTGGTATCGAGTATCACGAAACGAGACCAGCTGGCTGGGTGATTTACGCATGATCCAAAAAAAGCCACTCTATCTGCTTTACCTAAGTAGACACTTTTTTCTCACAAGTCGCCCGAGTTATAAATAAGACATGATTTTTGACCCGACAAGACCTCTGACCAGAACAAACACCCTCATCTTCAAAGACAATCCCTTCTTTACTTTTTAACGCTGTCCAACAGTACTCATCTTTATTGCAAACATGACATCCATCATCGCGGACCCGTCTGTGAAAGACACACTATCATTCGACCGTTATCGCGTCAATGATCCAATGGCCGATGGCGAGGGTGTCATTGTCTATGTTATGTACACTGGTCATAATCCAGATCCGGAGCGCTTCTTTAACGAGGAGGTAATTATCCCTTTTACCATAACTATAGATACTTGCTAAGCATCTCTACAGATATTTTTCCCAGGCAAGGTGGAATTTCCCCAACAGGATGGCGACGTCAAGCCCACCACAGAACCAGGAAATTAACAGATGATCTCTTCAAGAAGGCCAATCCAAAGTTCAAGGTAGTAGGCGAACCTACCGGCCCCAAAGTCCAAGATACAACTAAAAATCAACACGGCCCCAGTATGAGCGCTCTGATCGGCGCAAGCAAGGTCGGTGTTGCCCCCCGGTGCCGCGTCGCGCCACTTCGCTGCACAGTCGGCGAGGTGCCAAACATCAAGGAGTGCATCAAATGCTGCGAGACAATTCTCACTTACCACAGCAAGAAGCATGCTGGGAAGCCCGGCGTCATCAATTTCTCGTTGTTTATCACTTACGCGAGCGCGTTTAATAATCTCAAGACCGAGGGTGTAGATGTCGACAAGTTGAAAGACGAAACCGTAATCTTCATCGGCAAGTTCCAGGAAGCTGTTCAGCGTCTCATTGACGCAGGCATGATTGTTGTTGCAAGCGGCGGGAACCAAAAGCAAACGGTTAGTGATAATTTTGTCTCAAGATGTATTCACACACAATTGGAAACTAACCGCAAGTGTACGATCCAGTCGAACACGCCTTGGGCAGAGTGGAAAGCCAACCAAGGCGAGAAGCTCAAGTCAGACTCTTCGTTCCGAGCACCGCAGTGTTTCGACAATGTCATTGTAGTCGGCGGTCTCGGCCGTGATGGTAAAGTATGGGATCAATCAGGTACTGGAAAACGTAAGACTTTTAACATCCCCGAACTCTAAACAGAGCAAAACTGACAAATTGCCGGTCGTGACACATTATCTTCTGGCCGATCGTGTAGTAAATCCCTGCAACAACAATTTATCGATGGCTAGAACCTCTGTTGGTGAGTCAATTACTTAGACTGTTTCGGAATTGTTTGAATCAGCTGATGATATTCTTTTAGCTACTGCGTTCCTCTCGGGCATCATAGCTTGTATACTCTCGTCAGCACAATACAAGGCGAAAGCTCAGGCAAACGTTGATAATGCGAGAAAGCATATTAGACAGATCCTGGAGAAAGTGTCAGAATATTTTGATGATGGAAATGGGAACAAATGCCGCGCCTTCATGGCTGGTACCATTGACCTGAAGAATGTTGTTTGGGACTATAAAGTCTGATTGGGTCAAGACAACGTTGGAACGTTCTACATGTTGGTCTGCTTGAGATTTTCCTTTTGAAGCTAGTGTTGACAGTACCTGGTCTATCATTAAATATTGAAATCATTTGTGTCAACAACTTGGTAACTACACGATGTGTTTCTATCCAGAATCTCTGATCGGAGGGTAGGTAGTTGGCTGCGGTTTCCTATGCACCTCGGACAACTCGAAAGCCTTCCGGCGATAAACTCCTCGTGCGTAACCTCTCACACTCCATCCTCTTAGCTGAAGCCTTGACTTTACTCCCTGTCTCGGGGTCCCATATCCAACCTTCCTTTAGCCACATCCAACGGAGAAATGCCCTGAGTTCCTTATCCAGTGGCACTACTCTTTTCCACTCTGGTTCGAAGCTCGGGTTTGCTTTATGCCCATTCCAGTCTTTTGCTAGACCTCTTAGCATGTCGCGATGGAAGATGCGATAACTATCGATGGCATAAGGTCCAAGGGAAGGCAGATGAGCCACTTCCCAGCCTTGTCTTTCGTCATCCTCGTCCAAGACCTCGTCCTTGCCAACATCACGCCCATCTCCTTTCATTGGATAGTGCAACTTCCTGTATCGTTTTGTCTTGCATGGCGGGTTTTCTATCCACGCTTTGGCGAATGAAATGAACCTTGCAGCTCTTGAATTGTACAAACCTATTGGACGTATAAGCTCTGCAAGGTCCGTGAAGGAAGCTGCCGCGAGGTGAGTCGGCGTTGGATACTTGGAGATGAGTTTGTCGAAGACTGGGCGTGCTTGAGTGCCACGAGTGCGGTTCCAGAGGACTGTCGCGACAAGGAGGGCGTAGAGATTTGTAGAGAGGGTTTCTTGGATGAGGCCGAATCGTGGTGCATGGATAGTGGGGATGCGGGCTGCTGATAGAACAAGGTCTGAGGACTTTCGAGCAGTTTTCTTTCTTTTCGAAGATTTGGCGATTGCTTGACTGTCACCAGTTGTCTCTAGATGTTGTGGCTCTTTCCTGATCATTGATCTTGTGACTCGACGGTCATTTTGAGAGATGATGGTAGTCATTTTCTCCTCCATTTTCCATAAACACCAGTTAACTACAGTCCATCATGTGAAAGTCTACCTCTCCTACCTATACTTTCATCAGCTGAATGCAATATGGTCTTGTTGAACTCCATGACGCCATCACTTGTTGCCATCATCGATCTTCAAGAGTAGCTCATTGATTCCCTGCATTCTCTAAGTTGGCTTCATACAGGAAATTTATAAAACGGATTTCGTAGACAGGTATTTTGTTCCACGTCAGCAAGCATTCTTAAATGGGAAGTTATAATGTTATCACGCGTTGGACGCGTGCCGACAGAGACGATCTTGAGTGTAGAATATCGCGTGACATCATGATCGAAGACGCGACGACCCATTTTAATCTCGGCCGAGTCTGGAACATCTATCTTATCTTATCTTATCTCATCGAAAGACCGTTTTGGCTACCCTGGAGTAGTATCATAACCAGACGTTGCGTATAACGATATGGATCGACATTGCCCATTTGTCGATATTACTCGGAACTTATGGTTACCGTTCATTATTTCAACCATCTCTACTTCCTGGCAAGTCAAGTGACTTTTGTTATCTGCTAAACTGACACTTCAACTTTAATATAATGCATTTCTTTGGTCTACCGTTGCAACCGCTATTTTCTCGAATTGGAACCCGGCCATTTTGACTTTATTAACCCCTGACGGGTCGGCTGGTATGGGATACGCTAATTGGTTGTTCTGCATGACTACAACGGGTATATTTCTAAGCGAACAGCTTTAAATTCGAATAAAATTCTGGAAGAAGCGTCACAGTCCAACCGCAAAGAAACAGTACCCTAGCCCGATGGCAACGGCTTGAAGGGACAACGTTGTGCCATCCCACGCGGGACAAGGCGACCTCAGTTATCGTGAGCGGTGATTGAAAACCTGGAGAGAAGAAGCCTTCAAGTTACTTCTGCTTTTACGTGACAATAAAGAGAGCAACTGGCCATCACCTCGTGGTTAACTCTGAAGCCCACTTTAGCGTCCGTGTCCTTACCCCGATCATCAAGGACACAGAAGCAAGCGGCAAGAAACTGGGCATTAATTGATTTGAATCTTCGTTGATATCAATTCCATAGCCCGCTCGGTAAGCAACGGCGATAACCTTGAACATTGATGATGAATCTATCTGCTAGTGAGATGTCTGACGCCATGTTGTCACTTCCAAGTTTTAGGCCGATACGCGACGGTCCAGCCCAATGGTAAATATGGGACCTAACCCCTGCCAAGAACGTGCTTTTCTCAATTTGCTATGCACTCGTGTCCTTTAGTTCTTCATTTATCTGACTACGGATCAACCCAATGTTACAATGTCTTCAATATCCCAGTCTCAACCTGTCACTCAATCAACTCGTGTGGATCGTGTCGGATATACGCCAGAGTCGATGGAAATAAACCAGCCGGCGCCAAATCAACCAATGGGTATGCTTTCTTGATTATCCGAGGATATGAGGTAGAATTAATTATTGATATCATTATTATAGACCCCGAAAAGCCCCTACCAAACTTACAGCCAGATCTCAGTCTCAGAGGTGGTGAGAACTGTCATGGGTTTTGTAGGGGTCGGTGCTGCCTCATCATCCCTTGCCCCTTTCCCATGGATTGCTGTATCATACCACTATGATTGCATTATGTATTGAGACCGCGGAGAGTATATTGCCTTTTTGGGTAGAGCGTCAGGATCGAATATGGTTTAGATGTTACGGAGGATATCCTCAAGGTATCAGAAAAGTTGACCTTTATAAACATAAGAGACGAAACTAGTAGGTCACCTTATGCTTCTTAGACTAGGCTTTTTAGACTACTTATTTTTGTACCCCAAGACTTAGTAGGCCAACTTTTCTGCTACCAACCAGGATATCAACTTGGGATCGACAGCCATTTCCAAAAATGGAGCATGCCAAAGGAGTTGTCGATGTCTCCATTTAATTGAGTGGAAACAATGCGCGGTTTTGTTCAACGGATCAGCTTTGCCCGTGATGTGGAGCATGGCCAATCACCGCGCCGTATTTACTTACACAACTACTACAGAAGATACTGTTGCTTTTTGTCGGTGTTTTTAGTCCGCTATGCGCTGATGTGACCTTCATATCATTTCCTGAAAAAATTCTACATATACCGAGCTAAATATAAATATCAGTTGATGAGACGCAAGTTCTATCACTATCAGACAGGGATGGGTTTCGTTCCGATTCGCTACTCTGGCTCCATCTTAAGCGCCAATGTCATGTTTCAACACAACCAACACTCGAACGAAATATTATATAACATCAGACCATATCGCAAGAAATTCTTCATCATTATTAACTAAAAACTTTGCAAAGATGGCATCTCAATACACTTACCAGCCCCTCCTTGATGATGAGGTACGGATGCTCAAGATCGAATATGTTCAAGACGGAACAAACACTGTCGAGCATCGTCCGATAACATGTTATCTGGAGAATGTTTCCCTACCAAGAGCCTCAACAACTCCAACATATCGACAGTCTAAAGGACGGGAGAGAACATGGCCTGAGCTTCCCAGCCAACACAACTTCGGACCACTCTTCAATACTGGAGAAGGTCACAACGTTGCTGAGACTGACTCGAGAAACTCTAAACACACAATCATCGACGAGGAAGCTGTCCTCCCATGGCGACATGAATGGGGCGACTACATAGCACTGTCATATGTGTGGAACCACCCAAAGCAACCAGAGGAGCCAGATCATTATTTCATCACCGTCGATGGCTCCCCCTTCAAAGTCACACCGAACTTGTATCACGCTTTGGGAGCACTCAGAAAGAGTGACCGTGTACGACAAGGCTTCAAATTATGGATCGATGCTATATGCATCGACCAGAATAATTTGGATGAACGTGGCAGCCAAGTCGCGCGGATGCGCGATATCTATGAGTCAGCGTGGCAGGTCCTCATATGGCTCGGTCCAAGCGACGAAGGTACCCAGTTGGCCTTTTCTGCATTGCACTGGCTATCCCGAGAGTCGAAGAAACCGAAACCGATGGACAGCTTCTACCGTGAAACCCCCTCTGTCAATATGGGACCTATCTTCACCATGTGGCCAACGTATCAGAGTCCGATGAAGAAGGAAGTTTACAAAGCGTTGTTTAACTTCTTTACAAGACCGTACTGGCGCCGCATGTGGGTGGTGCAAGAAGTCGCAATGGGGAACCCGAACAGCCCTGTCCTCTGTGGCGACCAATGTATATCATGGCAGGATATATATCAAGCGGTACGACTCATTGCATCGGATGAGTCCAGGTTCGGTCGAGAGATTCTCGATAGTGTGCAGCAGCAAGAGACCACGACGTGGTCCTTTGAGGTAGCACGTGACAGACAGATTTACGGGGGAAAATGGGCATCTGAAAGGATGTGGAAGGTCCAGCAAACCATGATGCGCATTCAGACCAACCAGCACGAGGTTTCATCAGTCAGTGGATGGAAGGAACTCGGTCTAGCGCTGAATCTTGCACGAGATGCCTTCATCACAGATGATAAAGATCGAGTCTATGGAATCCTGGGACTCAAAGCGGTCGCTGATCGAGTTGAGATCAAACCCAACTACAAGCTTTCTCAGTCAACTATTTACTCGCACTTTGCCGCGGGTCTTATGGCGAAAGGCGACCTCAACATCCTTCGTTTAGCATCTGGTCACGGTGGATACATCATGGAGAATTGGCAGACGGAGCAAGCGCAACCTTCTCCCAGGAATGACACCACAAGGTCGTCTTCATTTTCTATCACGAAGAGCGGCTCCAAAAGTTCTGGGAAAATCCCCATTAGTGTCTTGTGCGACCACCCTATTCCATCTTGGAGCATTTGCTGGGCGTGCGCACCCTGTCAGACAGTTCAACTTGGCGGCGTGTACCAAGCCGACGCGCAGTTAGGTCTTTCAGTACCAACCTTCTCCAGAGGTGAGATATCTCTCCCTAACGGTATGTCCAGAAGCCAGGCGACTCTCATCACGAAGGGTATCGTGCTGGACAAGATCACCTCGCTCAGCGCATCGAATGAGAAGGACGCCGACGCCCGCTATCCCCATAATACTACCTCTGCTAAGAGTATATATGGAGATTATGAAGCAACTAGGAGTGCTTTTTGGATGACCATGGTAGGCGACACAACTCCGCAAGGTGGTAAAAAGGCACCGGCCTCATATTCTTGGCTACTTGAGCCCAAACTATGGCAAAAAGGTATCGCAGGTGTTTGGACCAACGGATTTGGACTACACCACTTCATGGCGCGCAACTCATCACTCGAAATCTGTGGTTTCACAGTGCAGGAGTTGGTTTTCGGTCGCAGCAAGTTCAAATCAATGTTGCAGTCGATGATGGTCGAGAACTTCTACAACCCGACTGAGTTTCAGCAAGAGTCTTACTCATGGGCAGTTAACGCTATGGCTTGGAGGCGTGTGTTTGGGACACGAGACGGAAGAATGGGAATGGGGAGCTGTGCGGCTGAAGTAGGCGATAGCATTGTTCTCCTCAGTGGTTGTAACACTCCGCTGGTTCTTAGAGAGTCGGGCGACGGTTGGAAACTTGTAGGAGAGTGCTATATGCATGGAGTTATGTACGGAGAGATTTCACCAGGAGAGTATACGATGGAGGATATAACTATATACTGAGTATGACTTGGTGGCAATAGACAAAGAGATGAATCAATACAAGATCACGTTTCGACAAGCGATTATCACGTGTTAATTACAGGCAAAAAGATACACCAGCGCGTTTCGAACTCGCAAAATGCAAAAGAAGAGTGGTGCAGTGGGTGAAGTGGTTTTAGGGTTTTTTAGGTAGAGATTGTTTGAGAGTTATAGGTTTTAGGAGCGTATACCACTGCACCACTCTCCGACAGTATATTGACATAACTTATTATATAAAGGTTAGGCTAGACCCCCTAAACCAAGAAATCTCGTGACCAGTTACCCACCTACGATAAGTCATACTCTTCAATGTCAACTGTCTTGTTTGCAGATATAGCCTCCTTAATAGCTTCGCAAACTACAAGAGCGGCAAGTCCTGCTTTTGCGGTGCAGCTAGGCGTTTCTTCACCTTTGACTACTCTCACGAAATGCTCCAGCTGATCATCGAATGGTACTCGTGGAGGAACATCTGCCTGCTCCTGTGCAAGTTCCTCATGCCATGACTTTTTATCCCTACCCTTGTAGGACCACTGCGTCATATCCGGAACACTCAAAGACCCATCTGTTCCAAAAATGCGATAAAAATCTTGTCCAGTCTTTGGAATATCGGGATTCTCTCCTGTTCCTGACTCGAAGTTGTACGGCGATGGGGTATGATCAGAGATCAAGAAGCTCCCCACCATGCCTGATTTGAAGCGCAGTGTGAGAGCTGCCCCTTCCTCTGCTTCGAAACCTCTTTGTGAGATTGTCTTTTCCGCGTGGACTCGAGAAATTGGACCGAAGAGGTAATGGAGTAGATCTACCTCGTGGATCATGTTAATAAGGATCGGACCGCCCGTGTTATCCCTCCGCCATTCTGTAGGAGCATCAAAGTACTCTGGGGGTTTATACAAAGTCCATAGACCATTCACGGCGATTATCTGGCCTAGTGAACCTGATGAGAGGATCTTCTTTGTAGCCACCATATACGGGTTGAATCTGCGATGATGTCCCACGAGAGCTTTCACTCCGGTGGTCTCTAAATGTTGCACGAGGTCTTTGCCCCTGGTTACATCGGTACTAAATGGCTTCTCGATCAGGATGTGTATACCACTGGATGACAGCTCTTTAGACAAAGCGACATGGGTGAAATTCGGAGTAGAGATGATGGCAGCATCAGGCCTATCGGGCGACTGAATAAGATCGGAAATAGATGAATAATGAGGAACTTTTAGTTCAACAGCTAGTTGCGCGCCAGATGGTGCTGGGTCGACGATGGCAGAAAGGATAGCGACGCTGCTGTTTGCAACGGTTCTTGCGTGGCGGGGTCCAATTGCGCCAGCACCGATGACGGCAATTCGGACTATTGAAGATGACATTTTTGACTAGCAAGCGTCGAAGGTCGATCTGAACTTGTATCAAAGTCTGAGATCTGCTGCTGTTTTTATACTTGACGAGTCCAGTCACCAGTCTTGATCCGGCTTCGGAGGTGCGGGGCGGATATGTCTTTTCCCCGTCTATTGAGTTTATCCATTGTACCTCCAACACATACCAATCGAAGCTGGACCGTCAAGTGATAAAGAGATACGTTTACGGGTTATGCACGTGCAGACAGTAAAACGTGGACATGATGTAATCACATGATACCCTCACATTCAACCCATAACTTTGACGATTTCTTCACTTGTACTACCCTGATAACTACCACTTGACCAAGTCCTGAACCTTGACCGGCATCCCACTCTTCATACTATGATTCGCCCCCACACCAACAAGCACCGCATTCCCACCATCCCTAATATAAGCAGCCCTCTTGAAACTATCCTTCTGATCACCCAAGATAACATCCTTCAACAAAACAGGATCACCTCCTCCATGTCCACCCTCCTGCTTCACAACATCCACAACATACGGCTTGTCAAACATGGGATACACGACGATTTTGGTCTGCTCGACACCGCCTTGGATGTACTTCTCATCTTCTCCTGATGCGTCTTTCGTGACGGGGTCGCCGAGGGGGTTGTAGCCGCTTTCAACGACGTTGATCTCGATACGGCCTTTTGTTCCGTTGAAGACACACCTGTATCCTTCCCAGGGTGCGTAGGCGTATGTGTTGTAGGTCATGACGGCGCGGTTCTTGTACTTGATTATCATGGACAGGTTATCCTCAATCGTGATACCCTCCCCGAAACAGTTCCTATCACGAACATAGCCATCTTCATGCTCAGCGTCAAGATACAATTTCTTCATACGCTCGTTGTCATCAAGCTGGAACGCAAAAGGGTCGTTCTTCGCATCCTCGTTGTTCTTGTACCGCTCGCCGAGGTTCTTCTCTCCTCGTTTCTCAGCATTTTCCTTTCCGTAGAAACGAAGATCACCGAGACAGTAAACCAGCTCTGGTTCGGTGTTGAGCCAGAAATGCACGAGGTCGAAATGGTGGATTGACTTGTGCATTTGGATACCACCGCTGGTTTCCTTGTGGCGATGCCAGCGACGCATAAAGTCTGCACCATGCGCACAATCAAGAATCCAGTCCATGTGCACAGTTGAAATCTCTCCAATGACACCAGAGTCAATAAGCTCTCGGACTTTGGTGTGGTGCGGAGCGTAGCGGTAGTTGAAGAGCACACGGACTTGCTTGCCCGTCTTTTTCTCCGCGTCGACCATGGCCTGGAGTTTATGCTCATCAATAGTCATTGGCTTTTCCGTGATGGCATCGCAGCCAAGTTCCATGGCACGGATGCAGTAATGATGGTGGAAGAGATCGATCGTTGTGACGATGACCACGTCTGCTTTTTGCTCTTGGACCATCTTGTCGAAATCGGTGTCTTTGTAGGTCTGAACCTTTTCACCTCCCAGCTCAACAATGTGATCATTTGCGACACGCATTCTGGTCTCATTGGTATCGCAGATGCCTACTAGCTTGGCTACATCCTTAAAGTCCTGGATGATAGCCTGATAGTACATGGCAGAGCGAACGCCCATGCCAACAATGACATAGCGTTTAATTTCTTCTGAAGGCATTTTGATAAAGAGATTTTGATACAAAGAATGATGACAATGATGAACAGAACCCCTCATCAGCGACGTAGACATGTCAATTAAATACTTCTGTCCACGTACTTTCGTCTTATGCTACCCCGCCGGTCTTTCGGGCAAGGATTCCCCGACAACACATCTGTCAGCTCATTAGAGGTGGAGGAGTCTTGGCTGGGGGTGCAGATCACGCCTGTTCGAGATAGTGTACCGGTTTTATCAAGTTTGTTGGATGATCAATGTTGGAGAACTGGAGCATTTCCACTTTATGGATTGTTCGGATACTATATTTGCGGCCGACTTGACGATAATCTCGGGGAAGTGTCCTTTGGTTAATGGGTCGGGGAGAAGGGCGATGGAAGAGAAACCTGATTTATGATGATTGAGTCGTGGCTAATTGGGAGCCAGGAGATCACCACATGTCTCGACTGCCAGGTTTTGTATGCTGGGGCCATTTCTACCTATGATGTATCATTCATGTACAACCCGCAACTGAACTACCATTCCCCAGGCCAATGTTGTTCCACTCATAGCTTCACCAGCTTGCGAAGGTCAGACTCATTCTGACTCTCATCATCACCAAGACGTCCAACCTCCGCTCCCTAAAGTCCAGAATTTAGTCTCTCTCTATCCCTGCATGAACTCCTCAACTTACATATTTGACCTTGACGACAGTGGGAAGACACTGAATATCATAAGGCGCCTTGCGATATTTATTATCCGGATTTCCCTTCCACTCCTCTCGCGTACCAGCCATGACGAGGTGCGCATTGGGGGCTGAGGCATCGCCAAAGACGGCGTTCAACGCAGGCAGAGCGTTGCGGCAGTCAGGGCACCAGGAGGGTTCACCTGAGGCGAAGTAGACGACATAGTGGGTGTCGTCGGTTGAGGTGGGAGGGACGTCGGCGTTGATGATGGGCATTTTGAGTAGTAAAAGTGAGTATGTTGTGTAGGTTGGGTTATGGAGTCAGAGAGATAAAAGAGGTTTCTCGTGATGTCGTGATTGAAATTCATTGACTTGACCCCTCTTTAAAATATCCACCTTGCCATTGCACAGCACGCGCTGAAATTATGTGCTCCACCATTGTTTTTGCACTGATAGCCATCTATAACCTTACATATGTGCGCTTCAGTCCATTAAGACGAACCATTTTTATTTATCATTCTCAGATGTCGATATGCTGTCATTCAATTGCGCTAATATTTGTGTCGTCCTAAAATATGATGCTTTTCGTATCATACACGCTCTGCTTTCAAAAAGAGTCTATCGACAAAGCAACCGGCCCGCCACTCTGCACGCCATCATCAAAACTCTGTTCTTCATTCTCAGTTCCCGATATTCCAGAAAATATGTCTTCCATGCTAACTTCCTCCGCTTGACCCAGATTATCAGGCGGGGAACCAAGCAGTTCACAAGGCCAGAAAGGCATGCCTCCAAGATCATTAAAATGCGACGAGTCCAACAACGGCATGTCGCTAAAGTCCAGCGGTGGAATATTCGTAATCTCGCACAATGCAGCTGTTAGATCAGCCGGAAACGACTGTTTGTTGTTGAAGAAGGATTCCTGGTCTACCGTGATGGCGTCTTGCGCCTGGACGTGATCTTGCACATCGGTCGACGCGATGCCACTTTCAAGGGTCAGATTGTCTGGTATCAGATCCTTATTCATTGCAGAAAATCGTTTCCTCGACTCGTCGTCCATCGTTAACGTAGAGTTTGGTTGTGATCTCGCGAACGAACGACCGGCTTTTCTTAGTGAAGGTGGAAAGTCGCACTCATCCGGTAATCGTCCATTACTGATACTCATATCAAGAGTCATAACAAGCCTAAGGTAGTAACTCGGTCTGTTCTTGAGCATGTCGAGATAGCTGCTCGGCGATGAATCGTCTTCTGTCATAAACGGTGTAGGTGATTTTTGCTGCGCAAGTTCCACAACATGGCGAATAGCGCGCATGACCCAGTCTGTGATGTAGTACTTGTTCTTGTAGCTCTTCATTTGCTCTACCAGATTATCGACGTGTTGTTGTTTTCGCGTTAGAGTGGCGCCTTCTTGGGATATGGACTTTTGCTTGGGGCGGAGAAGTTCGACATCGATCATTTGGAGAGCTAGAGGAAACGCCGTGCATCCGATTCTGACAATGTTAGTACTGTGAATAACTGCTGTGGGATTGACGTACGCTGTCATGGGGAGCCATCGCGACAGGCCGAGACGGTCGAATTCGAGGAGACATTCTGTCACGCGCGACGCCGAACCTTGTAGGTCTTCGCTTTGTCGTCGGAGTTGACCTTCGGATTGAGACGGCGGTAGTAGACTGGATCGAAGGATATTGTAGTGGCAGACTGATAGCCGAGCAGAGCTGTACCTGTTAGTCTTTGCCAGAATGTGCGAAGATGGAACTCACTGATAATACATCTCGATGAGATTCTTGAACAAGATGATAGACTCGGCCTGTGACCCATCTTCAGTCATCCTCTCTTCTAGAGTTGCTTTAGTCTCACTCCACGCATTATACCACCTCCTCAGCTCAATCTGACACAGACTCGCATCCTTGGCTACCTCCATTCTCCCCGATAGCATCCACGATGGATTATTGTAGAGGACAGAAACAACTCCCAAAACATCTGTTAGCACAACGCAAAGATCTACCAATTTTGCCAGAAGCTCCGCATGAAGCGTTTTGGTAGTAGAGTCATAAACATCAGAGTTATACAGTTCATCGCAAAGATCCGCACTTCCAAGCACCGAACACCCTGAGAAACTGAAATTGGCGGGTGTGATTTTTATGTTTTGTCTCGATGTGAGCGGTAGCAATCTGTCGCAGATGATACAGCACCACCACAGTCGTTTGAGTGTATTCCGTGCTTTTTGCACCTTGGCGACTTCTGTGTCGCGGCTCGGGCGGAGGGAAGAGTAGCAGTGGGCTTTGGCGACGCGGGCGTAGGATATGGCGATGCCGAGCCAGATTGAGCCCAAGGGTTTGTTGCCTGCGATGCAACGGGGGATGAGATGAGTATGGGCGAGAAGGAGAGATGCTTGGGCTATAGCGATACATGATTTTTCGCAGCTAAAGTCGTAGAGGAGCTGGAATTGTTAGTAGACGTCTAAAAATGTGGTAAAGAGTATACCTTTGCTCGTCGGTAAAACGCAAGTTTGGCTTGATGAACATCTGGAAAGCCCAGCATTTTTATCGTTTCAGCAGACACAAACTATCACACGTCAGTTCCCTCCCATGTAACCAGAACGGCGATCTTACTCCAGAGGAAATAAACAACACCCCCTGCAAGACCAGCATGGGCATCTGGTATTCCACATCCGCATCCACCGAGCTATACGAAAGCCAAAAGTCTTTCTCATTTAAGATCGGAAGCATCGGATGTACATGTAAAAAATACTGCCTCAGGAAATCATCCAGTGCTGCTCGTTGCGGGACGATGAAACAGCCTTGGCTGACGAGAAATGCGAGGTCTTGGGGCAGAAGGTCTTTGGTGTCGGGGACTTGGAGGAACGCGTAGTCGGGATGACATGGCTGGCCTGATAGCGTAGCGACATGTTGAGAAGCGGAAGAGTCGGGAAAGGATGATGAAGACGCGATCGATGCGGGAGGTGGTATTGTTGTCGGTGTAATCGGTAGAGGTTGTTGGATCGAGGGTTGGATGGGTTTGTTGGTGTCTTGTGTTGATCGGGGAGGCAAAGGTCCGTTCGGTCGCAATTGAGGAGTTGTTGATCTAGACGATTAGTTTACTGAATAAATAATGCTGATAGAAGCACTCACATTATTCCATGCCGTCGCTTAAACGTACAGACCTTGTCGTTGTGTCTACAATTGACACAAGGCCCAGTAGGATTCTCAATAATGCAGCGCACTTTGCGCGCGCGACAAAGATTACAAGCCCTCGAGACTCGTTTGCGTGTAGTTTTTGTCTGTTCCATCTTTGGCTTCTGTGTTGGTAGGTATGATATACCCGGAGCTCAAAGACTGAGGTTGAGAAAGATGTCAGGGTTAGGTTGGATACAGATCATGTCCTGACAACGAAAAAAAAAGCGGTACGTCAGTCAGTTCCGAAGCGAATTGCCGATGTCATCCCCACAGATCGAAGATGGTTCCCCGCAAAATGCAGGCGACGCTAGAGATGGAAGAGACGAAGTTTCTGGGGGTGAGGACGCTACAGGGTGGCTAGAGAGTGTTAGCTGAAGCGAGGGGACCTATCACCTTGAAGGAATAGTCATGAAGTTTGCCGAGTCAATAGGGATAGAGCTATTACTTCTAGTCAAGCATGATCAACAATCAAGGGTCAATGGTTGGAGGTGGATGACTGAGAGTACACCAGCTACATTCAGCCTTGCTTTCGTGATGTCTACGCGACTTTGCTCTTCAGTTTACGCGACAGAAGAAAAACGTGTTTCAACGACCGGAAATGGATCAGCCTTGTGCAGAAATCCACATCTGCAGTGTCTGAATGCTACCCTGGATGAAGACACAATCTCACCTATCACTTCGCACCATAGCGAGCCTCGAATGCAAGTCAGCAGCGGGGTATACAACAGTCAAAATGATGACATTGAGTCTTTTTATCTGCTTATCACGCCATATCTATCTCTCTGTACAACTCACATTATCCTAGTCATTTGACTTCTAGAACAAACACATAAGTGAGATAACCTCTCTATCTTGCTCCACCCTCAGTCTTCAGTCATACATTCGAAATGTCTTCCCAACTCCCCACTCACCTCAAAGCTTCCCTCGAGGCATCCAAATGCGAATATCGCAACCTGGGCAAATCCGGTCTTCGCATTTCAGTTCCCATCTTCGGATGCATGAGCTTCGGCGACAAGAGAACTCTTCCCTGGGTCATTGGTGAAGAAGAAGTACAACCCTCATCCATCGACCAACACCTCTACTGACAATGCATCGACAGGCACTTGATCTCCTGAAAGCAGCTTATGATCGCGGTCTCAACACCTGGGACACCGCCAACACGTACAGCAATGGCGTATCAGAAGAAATCATTGGCAAGGCTTTAAAGAAGTTCGATATTCCTCGCCACAAGGTTCTCATCTTGAGTAAATGCCGTTGGGCGGTTGGTGAAGAGCCAAGTACATACCCCGACCAAATGTTTAATCGTATACTCACACTATCTCAGATGCGCGTCATATCAATTACAAACCCGAATTCGAAGCCTCAAAAGATTACCAAAACCAATACGGTCTTTCCCGCGCCGCAATCTTCAATCAAGTCAATGCATCCCTCAAGCGTCTCGACACAGACTACATCGATCTGTTGCAAATTCATCGCTACGATGAATTAACACCCCTTGAAGAAACCATGAAAGCGCTTCATGATTTGGTTCAATCGGGCAAAGTCCGATATATCGGTGCGAGCAGCATGTGGGCGACGCAATTCGCGCGAATGCAGTTTGTCGCTGAAAAGAATGGCTGGACACAGTTTATTAGTATGCAGAACCACTACAATCTTCTTTATCGTGAAGAAGAGCGCGAGATGATCCGATACTGTAATGATACAGGCGTGGGTATCATTCCCTGGGCGCCATTGTGCCGTGGTCATCTCGCTCGCCCGCCAACTCAATTTGGGTCTACAGATCGAAGCAAGGATGAAAAGGCAAGTTCAGGTGAGCTGTCAACTGTCGATAATAAAATCATCGGAAGGGTTGTGGAGATTGCAGAGAAGCATGAATGGCCTATGGCACATGTTGCGTTGGCGTGGATCAACCAGAGGGTTACGAGTCCGATTATCGGATTTAGCAGTGTTGAGAGGATTGAACAGGCTATTGGTGCGAGGGGAAAGATTTTGACGGAGGAGGAGGTCAAGTATCTGGAGGAGTTGTATGAGGCCAAGCCCATTGCTGGACATACTTAGTCAAGCGACAGTGTTCGTGCTGTTGTTTAAGAAGGGGAATTTATATACGCCATTTTTTGGAATCTCAATTCATCAAGCTATCATCTAATCGATGGATTGACAATTAATCTGATAGACTTCGGCAGATGTGTCGGCTAGTAGCACTCTAGCTTCTCGGATCGGTACATTAAATCGGCAAACGGGTCGCAAAAGAATAGGGTCTTGTAATAATCTCCATGAAATTATAAGTGCATTCTCTGGCTACATAGCCACTAAGACTGAGCTAATAATTGTGTCAACGAATAAATAAGCACCAGTTTTAATGCAACCCACCAGATGATCAGCACTCTGGTTTCAGCGACAGTGCTTTTTAAACCCGCTAACGCCCGTCGTTAGAGACAGCAAAGCTGCCATCAAACCTGAAGATGAGCATCTCTATACCTGTGGTCCAAAAAGCAGCCCTGATCGAAAACCCCGGCGACGAAGCACGAATTGTCATTCGATCAGATATACCAATACAAAACCCCGGCAAAAACGAGATCTTGATCAAACTGGCCTGCACTGGTCTTTGGTAAGCAAAATGTCGTGAGTGACGCTCATTGCTAACTCGTCCTAGTGGCTCAGAAATCCGTGCTCTTTCAGGATGGGGTCCCTACAATCCTATCGTCGGCCATGAAGGGGTAGGAACAGTCGTCAAACTCGGTCAAGACGTTAGCCCCAATCTTCTCAACAAACGAGTCGGTGTAAAATGGCTGTACAGCGCCTGTGGAGAATGCACAATTTGCAAGCGAGGTTGTCACAACAACTGTCCAAAACAGCTCAACACTGGGAAGCATGTACCTGGGACTTTGCAGGAGTACATGATTGCGGATGCTCGATATATCACCGAGATTCCGGACGGCGTTGCTGGCGAAGTAGCTGCACCGTTACTCTGTGCGGGATTAACCATGGCTGGCGCTGTGTCGAAACTTGAAGGGTATGTGGAGAAGGGAGATTGGGTTGTGATTTTGGGGTCTGGAGGTGGTCTTGGTCACTTGGGAGTGCAAATTGCTGCGAGATTGAATGGCCTTCGAGTGATTGCCGTCGATACCGGAGAACCAAGGCGAAAGTTGAGCTTGGAGAGTGGCGCTGAGCAATTCATCGACTTTGCCGGCGAGAATGTTGAACAGAGGGTCAAGGAGATCACTGGAGAGGGAGCAGCTGCTGTTCTGGTGGTCACTGGGTCTCAAGAGGCTTTCATCCAAGCTCCGACTTTGGTGAGGAACATGGGTATCATTGTCACGATTGGGTTACCCAGAAATGACTTTAATATTCCCCTCTCTGCTACTATTTGTTCAGCGAGATGTAAGTATCTCCCACGTAATTCATAATGCTGAATGGTAGCTAACTTTGCTCCTAGCTCTTACTGTCACCGGTGTGGCAGTTGGTACAGAAGCACAAATGAATGAACTTCTGCAGCACGCATTGGCAGGTACCATAGTTCCAGACGTCAAGGTACTGAAATTCGAACAAGTCGGAAAGGTAATCGAGGATCTCAAAGACCAGACAGTCACTGGAAGGGTAGTTGTAAAAATACCATAATACCATTATACACACAATTTATCCTACATATCCATTCCTCCTCAGTTGTTGAAAACCTTGTCGTTGATGGCAATCACCAAAGGAAGATATTCCCTGTTGTTGAGGTAATCGATATAAACCACATTCGGATACGCCTTGTCATTAACCTCCGGCAAAAGCCTCGTGAAAAGCTCCTTGTTGCATTCCCTAGCAAGAAACTTGATCGGCTTGATCGAATCACCCACTTTATCAGCCAAGGTCCTGACGCTTCCAGCCCACGCGGGAACCTGCTGCGTCAAGGTCCAAGAGAGCAAAAAGAGTCGCTTGTCCTTGGATGACATGTGATCCTTCATCTTTGCGATCTGATCGTTGACCATGTACTCTGTTTCGTCCTTGTTGGAGTATTCGTTTCGGACGTTGAACTGGGCAGACTTGTAGAAGCCCTTGTGTGCGTAGTCGCCTAGACTCATACTGCCCCATTCTTCGATGATGCATACAACTGCTGCTTTTCCGTTGCCGATAAAGTCGTCGAGCTTGATAGAGCCAAGGTTGTTGGCTTTGGACTTGTCCTCTAGGATGTAAAGATGCTCTAGCTTGAGAAGCTCTTCCATGAGAGCGTGCCATTCTTCCTTGTTGAACTCGCGCCACTCGTCGACGTCGCTTTGAAGAGAGTGAGAGAAATTGATGATGATCAATTCGGCATTGTTCTTTGTGAACTTGTTCACTCCCTCGATGATACTGGAAATAGACTCTCCTCGAGCGCCGACCTTGCCTGTGTAGTGACCCGTGCACCACTTTTTCTTGTAGAGCTGAGGCCGAATGTCAAAGTATCGCGCTCCCATCTCAAGCTGTCCATGGATGTCTTCTGACTGGCACAGAACATATGGATCGATCGGACTGACTGGAACAAGCGAGTGGCTAGTAGTGGACATCGCAGAGTCGTGGGTTCCCAGCAGACAAAGCTGTGAAAGAGGCCGTTTACCCAAGGTTCCTATGGACTGTTGCATCCAGTCCATGGGTGGGTTGGTCGTGTGGAACTCATCCTCTGAGCCGGACAGAACAAAGCTGATGCATTCGTCATGTCGCCAGCCAAGTTGGATCTCAGAACCTCGAGAGTTACCGACTGCATTGAGATTGTCGAGCTTGGCCCAGAGTCGTTCATCGTCGTCGCGGACGTGAATGGTGAAGCTGCATTTGGTGCCTTCCAGGGTGTACTTGACAGAGCCGCTTGTGTCGGATCGTTTTTTAAATGCTCCTTGATTGAACTCAACGTAGATTCTTGGAACCTTGCCTATTACTTGTTAAGATGAAGAATTCTTGAAGAGGGGGTTGGGCTCACCAGCTTCAATGACATCTGGAAAGTCCCATGCTTTCATCTGATAGCTGTTCTGGTCTGATCGCTTCCAGCGGTACGGCGTACCATTCACGAGAACAAGAAAGCCACCGTCACCCATTTTGTACGACTCTTGACGAAAATAGTTGCTTGTTACACTGAAAGTCGGCTATTCTTTGATGGAGAGAGAAGGAATCCCTCGACATGCTGTCTGATTGCGAAGCTTGCACAGCCTCATAAGCCAAGACTAAACTCATTTCGTCCAGGGTCTGGTATGGAGCTGAAAGTGATGTGAGCTTCGTCGAATCATAGATGCCTGTACAGAGGAAAACCCCGCTCCGAGGCTGGAGATCCTGGTTAGTTCAGAGAGATAAAACACATTGTGTCTTGGGGGGGGGTTGAGTTTTCACCGCCTACTCTTTTGGACGATGTCAGCTTCGTTGGTCTTGTCCAACTAGACTGCCACTGTGCTGATTCCCCAGCGGCGCAAGCTTCCCCTCTAGGACAGGATGACTGCATGTATCAAGCCGTAGATCAACCGCCATAGCAGGCAATTGAGCCGCTGCCCTTTTATTTGCCAGTAGTGATTTAACTTTAACCTGTTTGCTTTCTGCCTTGCCATGCTAGGCACGTCATTGTTGGCAATACGTATCTTCTGCTCAGCATACATGAAGCATTTAGCGTCAATCCTCCCGTCCCAGCTAGTTGCTGTTCTCAGCATCTTTTGTCAAACTTTAAAATGGCCATTCACAAGTTGACGCCTGCACTTATGGCAGGTGGCTTATTATTGGGTCTTGCAGTTGCCCTTGGTCACCATTTCTACTATCTTTACCTTGATGGGAGAATTGTCGAAAGCCAGACCCAGCAGCAATGGTTCTTACGTATTGGCACTGGAATGGCGTTCTTGGTAAGAGCTTTCTTATCAGCAGCCGTGGGGATCGCTTATACGCAAATATTATGGCGCACTCTGAGATCGAAAGCTGTTAGTGTCCGAGGAGTCAACTCGTTGTTTGGCGTGGTACATAATGCCTGGGATTTTGTTACTTGGGAACTTTGGAGTGCTGCGCCTGCACTCGCAGTGGTAGCTATCATTGCATGGTAAGACATGGCTTGCCTCGATAATTGCCAAGTATCTCGTTAACTCTACTTCAAGGGCCCTACCGCTTGTCGCAATTGTCACTCCAGCTACCCTGACCATTGAAGTCTCGTCGCGACCAAATATCACAGTCATTGATACACCGATTCCAGTACCCGACTACAGTACCTTGGAGACATTTGGCAAGTGGACCGGAATAAATGGGGGTGGGAATTTAATCCCTTCAACTTACGTATCGAGACTGCTTTTATCAGTGGTATCATTGGGCTCTATCCTCAATCTGCCAGCACCCTTTCCCAACTCTTCCTATGCTCTTGACTTTTACGGTCCGACACTATCCTGCGGCATCCCAAAGAACAAGACATTTTCAGAGCAAGTGGGTGAAGTTATTTACAACAGCACCTGGAGTGCAGACCCATATGCATTTGTTGGGTTTGTACCGTCTACGAAAGGTAGCCGTTTTTTAACGAATGCCAGCGACGAAGAGTATGCTTTGAATGGTCTGGAGCTTGCTTTGAACAGCTCCTTAGTTGCTACGGCGAGCTTTCTCGACCAGACGGCAGCAAACACAAGCGCCGCCAAGTTTTATGTGGCAGTACCGAGTAACTCCTTGTCGCGTGCGAATAAGTCAATTGAGTGCGGGCTCTACAACTCGTCCTTTGCGCTCAACTTCACATTCGATAACGGCCAGCAGGATGTCAAGTACAAGTCAAAGAAGCTTAACCCAGTGGCGGTATTCGATACCAAAACGTGCTATGACAGGGACCCTGATTATTGTACGGCTGCTCACGCGTATTTCTCCATCATGGGTGCTATGGGTCAGCTACTTCTTGGAAGCCTGACTAAGTCTCACTACGGTAGTCTGTTTTCTACTCAGACGCAGATAAGAAGTTCTGTCCTCATGGATACCAAGGAGATGCAGACTCTGATAGAAGATACGCCCGAATCCATGATCGGAAACATCTCCATGTCTGATGCGCTGGAAGACCTTTTCACAAATGTCACAATCAGCCTTTTTAGCAACTCGAGGTTTCTGTAAGTTCATATGTATGATTCGTTTCAACGAAGCTGACGTGGTATTCTTCAACAGACAAAACAACACAGCCGCATCTCGTGGCTCCGTAACGTATTTATCTGCTCAAAATGCATTTTCCTATGAGCCTCGTAACCTTTTTATCGCATACGGACTTGGTCTCCTCCTGTCCTCGATTATCGTCATCGTTGGACTGCTATGCATCACGTCTGCCTCAGCATCCTACGAAAGCTGCTTCTCAACTATACTAAGAACGACGAGAAACCCGGACCTCGACACGATTGTTCCTGCGGCAGAGACAACGGGAGCAGAACCTCTTTCGAAGCATCTAAGTAATATCCGTTTGGTGTTGCGCCGACAAGAAGGGGATCCTGAAAGCAGTCATAGCGACAAGGTGACATACTTTGCTGTGGACTCCAAGTCCGACGACATGAAGAGGGAAAAAACACATTCTCCAGCTCAATCTTTGCTGCAGCAGGATGAAGAAGCAGCACACACGGATACGAGCGTTGAGGGTCCGAACGTAGATAATGAATCTCAACGTGAAGGGAACAGAAGTGGAAATCTTGAAATATCTAATGAAAGGGAGGATGTAAGAAGAGACTAAGATACAACATATGAAAAGACTTTTAAATTTGTTCGACAAGAACTGTTTTCCACAATCCAACGCCAGATGTAAACAAATAACCAAGCTACCTCCTTTCGGAAGCCCTCGACATCCTATTGTAGTCCTCAATCTGAGCGACACCCACAGCCAGTAGTTCTTCAATGACTTCCGTTTCTAGATTCTTGTATATGCTGAGAATACCACCAGTTCGAGCCTCGTCAATCGTTACGAGTAAGACAAGACCCTTGTTGTTCTTGAGTTTCCAACAAGCTTTCGTACCCGTACTCTTCCAGTGTAGACGACCGAGACCTCCCGCAGCGTCGTATTGCCGAGAGGAGTCGTGTGTTTTAATTTTGAGTTTGCGGTCGGCTCTGACCATGTTGATTTGTATTCTTGGTGGCATGGAGTGGTGTTTGATGCAAGCGACTTTTTGTACTCTGTCGGTAGTAGAGTAGACTTCGAACTTGTGTCCTCGAGCGCCGCCGAACTTGGTGCGTCGCTTGATCGCGTATCGAGGAAGGTGTTCGCCAGGAACGCTGAGTGTTTGCATTTCTTCGGCCCATTTGTCGTATTGGAGTGTGAGAGTGGGCTCGTGGGTGACGATTCGACCGTCGGGTCGTACGGTGAACTTGACTGCTGGATCCGAACCCATTGTGATGATTTGATAGGTAAAAGGAATGTATAAAGTTGGATGATTTGGCGATGAATTATCAGTGGCGAAGACGTGAGACTTATACTTCTGGGAAACGTTGAAAGATCACCAAAGATCAACCGTTAGAGGGTCGTCAATCTGCCGTTGTCATCTAAGGTGTGCCGCTAAAACAACTCTAAGTTCGACATAAACTGCAATCTTAACATCAGATACAGTCTAGACTTCTTCTTCCAGCCAGTCAAGTAATGGGATTGAATTCAGGGCTCGCCGATAAACTTACGCTGTGACTGGATCTTGACTAACGAACCTTATTATATACCATAGCTTTGAGACAAGCCGTTAGACCCGATGTGTTGAATAAATATAGTATCAATGCATCGTTGGGAATTTACTAGGCGTCAAAGCGTAGTCTATTAAAGTGAACACATCCCGGCGTTGGAGAAACAATGCTGTTGATGGATGAAACGTTACTTTCAATTAATAGCTTGAACAGGCATATGCCAGGCAGCATTGTTCGATTACTTTGATCCATTGCGAGTCTGGATTTGAGACGTCGGGCCGAGGGCCCTGTTTGACATTGACTGATTCTTGAGGCTGGCTAATATCCGTGCGTTGAGGTTTCTAGTAGGCACTTTGTCGTCCTCTGGTCTGCACGGCACCAAGATCTACGCTTGTGTCGATCTCAGCAGATCATCAGGTTCCAGCCTACTCTCGACTATGATGAGGGATGCCATTACTAGTTCTTATGTATCACGATGGAATTGAATATATCGACGTGAAAGTGAGTTTTCAGGTTATTCTGAGGTGGACTACTCGACTAGGCGCCACTCTTCGTTGACAGGAGACATCTTCCCTTCGGTGCCTGTAGTTGAAAAGAAACTTTAGAAAGAATTTTCAAACTTTCAGGGTTCATGTCAGAGTTCGCCAATCTCTTTGGATCCTCCGGGGAACCCAGAAGGTTCATTAAGCCATAGTAACGTATCAGTCCGTGCAGGCATGTGGCATTCAGCACTTGCCAGTAGCTAGAGCATAATTGACCAGGTATCCCTGGCTTGAAAGAATTTCCGAACTTGAAAGAATAAAGGTCCAGATCGTTTCTGCGTATGTATGATATATGCTACTTAACTCGTTGAATGGCAGAAAAAGTCCATCCACAGAAACGAGATTGAGTAACTGAACAAGTTGCTGAAGCAAGGGACACCATCAATTTGCCACGGACGCGTATGAACAGTCTTGCTGAAGCCTGGTTTTCATGACAATAAATGGTTGCTAATTTTGGAAGATCAGCGACAAAAGTACCCTTTAAAGATTTCCATTTCTAATCAGGCTGGCGACTACGATCAGCCAAACGCTACAAGGGAGTATGCTAGGCTACGAAGCTACAGGTCATGAAAGCACCCTGCGGTGTCACAAAACCTGACCGGCGCGTATCCCGATTTTTCTATTTGCTTTTTCTTTCCGACTTGCATTGACTGTGTAACTATCGTATGGGCTGTGTTAAAAATGTACCACCAGCTGGTTCAGCTCGACGCCACTCTTCTGGGCAGACAGGATACAGGTCCCTTAGTCCCGTAACCGTATGAAGTAAAGAGAGAATTCGGAAATGCTTATTTATTGTAGCACCGTAAGCCTATTCTGGTTTTGCAAAGTCCAGATCAACACTGATAATCCTTCATCAACTTTCGATATGTCTGAGATAACTGAAAACAAAGCCTTTCCACCAACCTTCCAGATATGCTTTGACCTTTCTGTACTAGTTTCTCTGATATCCCTTTGTGGGCTTATGGTATGGACCATCCTGGCCGCACCAAAAACATCCTACGATGCTCCGTATGTCATTGTTGCAGTGACATTTCTCGCCACGATCTACACCTCTGTCGTCAAGGGTCGAGTCCAGCATGGTCTGATGCGATCACTTGAGAAGGACTTACGAGCTCAAATCAGTTACTCCGAGCTTGAGCAGCTGTCTGAGCCGTCTACTACATCTACCTTCTGGGAGAGATTGAAGGAGAAGCCATCACCACAGGAAATGCTAAACACGACATGGCGAGGCATTTTGCTCATTGACAGCCTCAAGGAGAAAGTCCTTTACAACAAGAACTTATTCTTCATCTATCTTCCCTGTGCTCTGTTGACCACCGCCATCGTCACCGTGTTCACCCCACACAGTGGTAGCCAGAATACTGTTTACCAACCATTGGTGCCCGGTTCTCGTTACTCGTACAACTTCACATCAAACTCAGCAGAATGCTCAGGACAAGGTGAGGGGAAAGTACCCGGTGCATACAGATGGCCTCTAGGAAATGATACCGCTTTCTCTGCTAGGTACGAAGGCGACTGCTCCCCGGTGCGAATCATTTCCCATGTTTCCAACATCAATTCTGAGAGTCCTAATGAATACGCCTACGTTGACGCCGGCGTTGCGGTTGATCGATCGGCACTGGGCGCTTCAGCTCAGCTCTACCGAGGTCCAGCATTTCAGAAACTCGACCAGAAGCATGGTCAATTCTTGAGGAGCACAAGCCAATGTGTCCCAGTCATGTCGTCAAACCCTGTGAGTTGTAAGAAGGGAGGCGGTAAGCTAAGAGTTGGAGATGACCATAGGACTCTGTACTTTGTCTCAGACAGTCCGACATATGGCAAAATCCATCCCACGACCGGTAGAGTTTGCTGCCAGGTATTTCAATAAAGGTAGCGGCATGCTAAACTATCTCTGGAGGGATCGTCGGAACAACACTGTTGGACAAGGTGTGATGGTCTGGGGCGCTTACAATAACCCTAAGGGCGAGACCCTCTTCGCTAAAGACCTTGCGCGGACTATCAACGACCCCGACAAGAAAGCCGGAACTGAAGGTTCAGCGACGTACGTTGTCACGTGTGAGATTAATCCTCTCCAGTCATTTGAGTACCGCTGGGTCACTTTGGATTTGCCAGCTTCCAAAACTGCCAATCTTACGGGCATAGCATACAGCTGCCGCCTGAGTGGTGGCGAGACATGTATCCCAGACAAGCAAACCATTGGAAACGTGCACTTTGTTGCAGCTACAACTTCCATGTACAACATGGTGATGGATAACTATGGTCTGGATGGATAGTTTTCCACTGTTCATCGTGTTGCTGGGGAAGACCGAGGCCCTCCATATGCGTTTACTAATAGCATGACTGGACTAGAGGATGCACTTGGTGTCATTGCGGCCCTTGGTGTTGCCAACATGAATTTAGATGATTCCATCGTGGCTAACGCTGTTGGAAAAGGAGGAAAGGCTACAGCAGTTATCGAGATCAACCAACTTGGTGGCAAACGTCTCTTACTTCTTGCACTCGTGCCACCAGTTGTTGCGTTTCTCATATTGTCTGTTTTGTTTGCAAAGAGCTTTGGAACAGATTGGCAACCCGGGGGAGGGCTAGCTTGTGGACGACAACCAGAGTTATATGCAGCTGAGAGTGTTGGGGAACTTATTGCACCCAAGAGGTTAACCACTGACCCTCAGTAAAGGCTAAGTTGGATAAAAGAAATGACTTCATTTGTAATACTTTACTGGCAACCTTTTGTAGGTCTCTAACACTGCACATCGTAAAGGAAGAATACATGTTCTTATGGCTCTACACATGAACAACCGGCAATATACTTGTTCTTCTCGCAAGAAACGATAGTCTCATTCTACTGGAGAGGAATTGTCATCTTCCAGCTAGATACACTGTGGAATGTTCGACTGAAAGTTGCCATCATAAATTGGCCTATGTTATACGGAGGCCTCTGGTGACCTATCATCCCAATGAGTCCCGAAACCTTGCCATCGTTGTCGAACTGAAGATCGATGCCGCCTCCCAACATATCACTGTAGAACCAGACATTTGAGAACTTGAATCTTGGATATCGTGTATCAGGGACACTGGCAAGATCAGGGAGATAGGCTTTGATCCTGTTGCTTGTGATGTCGAATTTTGAGGAAGTGTCAAAAGGTGCTGCTCCACCACCCTTGCATGCGTCGCCCATTACGCTGACTAACATTAGGAGTCTGAGAATGTAGCAGTTCGTATAGAAGCAAAACTCGTTGTCCTTTGCAACTGAATATGAAATGTGGACGAAGAGAATGCCAACAGGATGTGTCGTGTTTGTTGTTCCAGGGGCGGTTGGAACGGGATCTGAAATGATCAAACGACCCCCGCCATAACCATCGTGGAATTCAATGTCATACATGGTTATGTTGAGAGTTGTCTGGCGCTTGACTGGCCCGAAGTCCCGGGCGTTGAGGAGGGTCTCATTAACGCCTAATTTGGCGAGAGTGACCTTAGGTGTAGAAGGCTTACTGAGGATGAAATCCAAAAGTGAACGTTGCGGGGCTGGGGTAGGGGATGCAAAGGCGAAAGCCAGCCAAGAAGTAAAGAGAAGTTGATGAAGCATTCTGTGATGTGTGATCTGGACTGTGGGAGAGGTGATGATGGTGAGATCTGTTCTCAGAGACATAACCATGGTCACAGGGATAGACAGGCTATTTATAAATGCAGTAAAGTATTCATACTGTTAATTATCATTGTCTTCTACCTTCACGTCACTCAGCCACTAGTCATGATAAACCTGTAAATCTAACTCCAAAATCAAGCCTGCCAAGCGAGACTAAAAGTAGTAGCTCCTTGATTGATACCTATTACGTTAGTTAATATGTTTAGAAATTTAACGCCATGACACCATGTTCTAAAACTTATTTTAATAGCTTAGTCTAGAACACATTTAGCTATATTTCCAGCTGTGCCACAGCTTATTGGAACACGGCACTTCGCCAAGCAATTGTATTCGATAGCATGTGCCTATCAGTAAACAATGACTAGGTGAAAGACTGTGAGCTTCAAGTGGCGTATACTGAACAGCCGAGGGATAATTCTGAATTGAAATGTCTTCTTAGTTCCCAAGCCATTTTCACAAGATCATTAGGTGCTGAGTCTGGGCCTATTGGAAGAGCAAGTAATGTCTAATCCTTTCCACGTACTGAGATGTCTCAATATATTACAATGGCCTGACCTTGGGCAGCTTCAATTTTCGGGGGCATCATCGCCATAGGTTAATTTTCCATTGGCTTACTAAGTGGAAACCTTGTGGTAATAACTTTATATCTGAAAGGGATGATAAGCGTTCAGCACCGGATGAGTTCAGGTATCTGCGGTCACTTTCTATAATTGAAAGCAGTAACGGGAAACCTCCAGACGGATATTATCTAAGAGCCTGAATAGGATATGGAACGATGTAATCACTGCCTCTATAGCTACCCGGTTTCTTTTTAGCTATATCAGGTCGGGGGCATGGCAGCTTATAGTATCATGAGTGCTTATTTGCTGACTACTGTGAGGCCGTCGCCGGACTCGACGTTTGTTCAAAAATCACTGCTGAGAATACTAGGAGCGCTATATCACTTATTACTACACGTCCATGGGTTTGATAAAATTAAATTTAATCCTCTTTGCATTTGCATATATGATGTAGGAAACCCTTATAGGAAAAAACCACAACCAAGAGGACAGTAACCCGTTGCCATGCCACCGTCTACTCAAATCTCTACCCAAGCCATTGGCAGTACACTCCCAGGTCGTCACAGTGGTCACGGTGTTCTTAGTGACAGAATGCCTTGATCGATTGGTAATCGCTAATATCGATACAATTGTCGCCTTGGTGGACTTGTTTTTCCAATTTTGAGCAGTCTTTCGTCATGTAGATAAAGACTATGTACCGGTTAGCAACCTTTTATCCCGGTAATGGTAGGTTGAGAAACGTACTGCGGCAGGTGTCCGTGATGTGCTTGACGTCCATGTATTCTCTAGGCAAATGAATGCACTCTCCGTCTGGAAAGGTGTCTGTGTGTCCACTGACTCCCCATCCGCAACCAATCTGGTTTGGGAAGGTCTTGACAGTGACAGCGTTCGCTTCAGTCCGCTGCGCAATGGCGGCAGGCAACGAAAATACCAAAAGGCAGAGAGATGCGATGTTGAACTGCATGCTGAGGAATGTTAATAGTGAAAAGTATAGAGAAGTAGCAAGAATGTGAAATTGTAGAGATGTGAGTGTTATGGAAAGAAGGAAGCAATCTTCTTGGGTATTTCGTCGAGACTTGTACCTTTTGAAACAGGCGGCCTCACAAGTTACTTTCTCATA
Source organism: Fusarium praegraminearum (assembly GCA_002093855.1). NCBI lineage: Eukaryota > Fungi > Ascomycota > Sordariomycetes > Hypocreales > Nectriaceae > Fusarium > Fusarium praegraminearum. The sequence continues at coordinate 44,618 of LXHY01000277.1, read as the reverse complement.
TCTCGCAACTGGATCATTGTCAAACAACAACCACGGATATCCAGCTATGTAATTGCGAACCCGAAATCTCATGTATGCTACGATAATTCAATGCCGTGCTAAACCGGAGCTGGAGAACGAATTCGGATTTCGCATTGGAGTTCACAATGTCGATGTAAGACTGGCGGTGAGTATTTACTGAAGATGCAGGGTTTATGGTGATTGAAGGTGACACTCATTTTTAGATAGATTATTCTATTGTTCGTCGGTGATCCCGAACACTGGCGAAGGTCCAGTTGTGAGTCCAAGATCAAGGCTTCCATGGCATTTCAGCTTCATGCAGGGATCACCCGATGTTGTCAGCAGTCAGCATGGCCCACCTAAATACTTTGAGTAACAGTCTATTGAAGAATCTGAGTTATATGACACAATAATAGTGTGAAATACGATGGTATATATTGAAAGAAAGCCTGAGTTGCAGAACTCTGATACAAATTGATCACTGTTGCCAAGACAGAATCAATTGAGGGCAATTGCGAAAACTGTTGATATCTCATAGCAGCCCAAAAAGATGTGCACTGCAGGAAGTAAGCAGGATAATATCACAGCCCCGCGGTCGAGGCCCTGACGGTGACGCCACACGCTATACTGACAGTTGGCACATCCAGTAATTCCTCCCTGCTTCCATTTGCCGGCATGGAAATCTCTCGGAGGGTGTCACAGATCAGTACGACTGATCCGATAGCTGAATGCAACCCTGCGGCCAGGAGTTGTGACCTCCGCCATTTGGGCCTCATCCATGTTACTTCTGCCGTATGTAGTATTATTGTTGTTATACTATCACAACAATCATCCCAAAGTGAGGTGGAATACTTGGAACCTGATGATACCACGGCGAAGGGATGTCCGACTTTGTTAATTTATGTGTCAACATCGTGTCAGATATTTCCCAACTTGGCTTGTTGAGTATTTCGCTTCAACTACAAGGCTATAAAGACTCACTGATTTCCTTCTCAAAAGTAAATTCAGATCAACAATCCACACAATTTCCATCTCTCCTCCTTACAAGACTATACATCTCTATTTCAAACCGGTCTTATTCCAATCAAACCATCAAGATGACTTCAGATTTCCTCGGCGGTCACCATTGCGCCCAGATGCCACTCAAGCAAGGCGAAGATCGTCTTGCCCTCGAGAAGGAGTACTACTGGCCAAATGGGTCCGAGATTGTTGTCAACATGTGGGGGTATGCCATACTTGAGTCTCCATGCTTCAACAGTTGCTAACGAATTTGAACAGTCAGAGCGACTTTGTCCGAAGCAAGGTCAAGCAGGTAAACATCCAGAGATGGAACTCTATTAGACAGGGGACTAGTTCAAGCAGGTTTGGTTCTTCATTTGAACATAAAAGCTGATGTAGAGCAGTTTGCCGAGGAATGGACCCGCTATGCCAACATTACCTTCAAATGGATGGAGCGTGACGCCCCAGGCGACTCCGACATCCGCGTGTCTTTTGACCGAGATGGCTACTGGTCTTACATTGGAACCAACTGCCGTAATGCTGGCCAGGACCAGCCAACTATGAACTACGGTGGTATGACCGACGACATGAGTGACTTGGAGTTCAGTACGGCTGTATGCCATGAATTTGGTCACGCCCTTGGCTTCATCCATGAACAGGCATCTCCCGTTGCTAACATTCAGTGGAACAAGCCTGTAGTCTATGAGTACTACAAGAGGGTCTACAACTGGGATCAGAGTGCAGTTGATTTCAACTTGTTTGCATCCGCGAAGCAGGAGGACGTCATCAACTCGAGATACGATCGAACTTCTATCATGTGAGTATCCTGTACCTCTATTGTTGCAATCATGATTCTGTCCTTGCCTTCACCATCGGAAAATAGTCATGTTGTTCATGCACTAATATTGGCCAAGGCAATACTCCTACGACGCTAGCATGACCCTTGATGGTTCTTCTGCACCATGGAACCGAGTCATCTCCGACCTTGACAAGGTCTTCGCCATGCGGCTGTATCCCAAGGAGGGCATCCAGCGTACTACTACAGACGGAGTCTACTTCATCAACCGTGAGCGCAACGGGTTCGAAGCGAGCGGTATCGCGTACTACTCAAAGTTTGGTAACAATGACGGCCAGCAGCCTGACACCTACGTCGAAGTTTCCAACGGATCTTTCACTTGGTGGGAAAATGGCGGAGAAGGTATTTCCCTCACTTCTTGACATTCTCAAGCACATCTGCTAACGAACCATTCACAGCCACCTTCAGTGACAGCGGACATGTCATCAAGTGGAACTTGGCTGACGATGCTGGACGCTCTCCACTCTTTACAAGAGTCGGATTTGCTGACAAGGAGGGTGAGAAGTGGAATGTTTATCGCGATTACAACCGGGTTTTGTTTGAGCATGACGGATGGCAGTTTCGCGCTGTGTTCTGGGCCTTTTAGGATCTTGCAGCTTATTCATGGTCGAGAAGAGGTGAACAACGGTGTCCTAGATCTGGAGTGAGCTGTGGAATGGAGAGAAGATGAGGAAGTATCTAGTGGTTGTGTTAGGTGTCTAGGTAGAGCTTTAAAGTTATACAGATCATTCACAGCATCTACGGTACTCGAAGTCAGACTGGTCCTCTATTGATGCACAATGTGACTATCGAAGTCTGAAGCAGTTACAATACTTTCCATTTGTTGTCTATTGCAGCGCAAGCCAACAGCCAGATCGTCTCAATTTACCCACTTAAGGATACATCGGGATCAAAAACTCATAGTATCATATCAAGATTTCTAACGCCTACTCTGGGGATTGTGTTTTATTGTTTTAACGTATATAGAGACTATATAAGTACGTGGGCAAATAATTTATCATCTAATTCAATAAACGGCTAACGAATATCACAATCGCGTATACTGGTATTTAAGTTCCAACATGAGTATTAAATCATCTTTAACCCAGGCTCCTGCTATCGTTCTCAAAATCTTCTACTTCCCTTCAACAGCACTCTGTCAACCCGAAGACGCTTCATATTTCACGTCCAAATTCACCAACATCCATCACTTTTACCCGATCCACCATCGACACATTTCCCGTCACAAGTACCCAGGTATCCAATCCAGCCAACGCCGCCTTCTCCACAAGAGAACAAGCTTTGATACATGTTGTGATTGTTGACGTCCAGGCGATATTTGAGAAGCTCTCGGGCTATCTCCACCCTGTAATTACCTTGACGGAACTTGAGTTAGTCTCATAATCGTCCAAAAGATAAATCGACATCGATTCGGAATGTCTTTGACGATAGAAGAGAGCTCATACCTTTCTGTACAAGGTTGTAACCGCAGTAGTTGATGCCCGTTGTGCAAGAGGCAGCAATCGCATGATTTGCGAATGCGGCAAGGGTGGATACAAATAAAAGAGAGCTCTTCATTTTTGCAAGTGTTGATGAGATATTGAAGGTAAGTAAGGAAGTTCAGTTGTTGATGCTCTTGGAAAGAATTGGAACTTAGATACAGTAATTGTGTTGTCGGGGGATATCTTATATATCTTATTCCAATGATGTGTGCCTATGATTATCCCATTGTGATGTGGTAACGTAGTAACGCAAAAGGCGGAAAGCTGAAATACAGATGGTCTCAAGACGCAATGCAATTTCTTACATTGTCGCAGGGCTGTGTTGTTCTACAGGGAGGCAGTTGCATGGGCTGTGCTGTCAATACCAGCGAGTCCAACATCATTGGACAAGACAAGAAACAAATAAGCTTGAATTTAATTTTGCATGCAGTCAGCTCAGAGTCTGAGCCGGCTGATGTCGGTAGTCCCGACAAAGTTACCTTTCAGCCGACAATTATTTCTTACTCTACTCCACAATCGGGTTCCGCTCTCATATTATTTGTCCAAGTCCAAGGGTCGCTTACTGTGTACTGCAGATACATGACGCTGATGTCAGACGTAAGCTTGGCTAGATTTCAGCTATTTGGCAATCCTAGATTATTGGACAATCACATTAGAACAGTATCCACACAGAGCTTCTCAGGACCAAGATGTAAAGTAAAAGGCGGGAATTGAGCTTATGGAATATCTGCAATGAAGCTTGCACGGAGTGGCCGCTGCAGGATAAGCAACTGGATCAAGGAACGTTGCAATACCTTCAGTATTAACAATGCTTTGGTTATTGTGATAGTCAAGCGCCGGAATTATCATAGATCACTTGCTATAAGTACGGTCAGTTCCTCCAAGATTGGAGTTCTTGTCTTCATTACAGACAGCACTCAAGCCACTCAGCCATCGTCTGAAAATACAACAGCTTTATTCACATCTTTTTAACATCCTTCAAATATCCCTCAATTACGCTTTACCACCATCGTCATGAGACTCACTACTATCATCGCTACCACCGGTGCCGTCTTCGCTGCAAGTGTCAGTGGGCTCGCCTGCAAAGACGGTGTCAAGTACTGTAGCTATAATCTACAAAGCGGAGGTCACTGTATGTTCTTGCTCCCTATTCGCAATTCACCACTTATCAACGCATCACTTGCTAACTATTCAACTTTAGTCTGGACGGAAGACGAGATTTGGTCGCAGCTACAATCAGAGGGCCTCCCAGACGGTTACACCAAGGGTCACATACAGCATACATTGTTCAAATGCCAAGACCATTGGTATTGGTCCAAGGCTCACCTGTATTTTGTCGAGTGGTGTGCCAACAGCTGCCAGAATGGTGGGGATGGGAAGGATGATCGTTGCAGACCCCATACAAACGACTGATAGCGATTAGAGGGACTCTGAAGATGAAGTCTAGGAATACGGAAAATTGCAATGATTGAAAATTCTTTTACAATTCTTCATTAATAATTTACTTTCTGTCTATCTTTATGTATATGATCCTTTGCTATCAATGTGAGTCAACGGCGTTCCAGACTTACGCGTTGGTCAAACGGCCGGTGGGGTAGTAGAGCCATTGGCCTCTAGTCTAGGTTACAGGATGCATGCATACTTTATTCAAGTTACACAGTCTGAGTAGCATAAATTCTTTTCTGATGTCGTCTTTTAAACTTCTATAAGGTCTTTTGTCTACTAATAGGAGGACAGCTTGGACCTGACTAGTCTTGGGCGAAATCATCCATCTATGGTCTACGACGACTTCTTGTGTCCATTCTTTCCACGTCCCTTGAAGCTCCAATCAATCTGGTTCGCCATCTTGACCTCCACGCCAAGCTCATTAGCAAAAGCTCGAACCAGACCAGGGTTCTGTTGGAACCAACGTCCAGCCCTCACAACATCAATACCAGATTGGAGAACCTCTTCAGCAAGATGTCCAGTCTTAATTCCACCAACAGCTGAAACAAGCACCTTGTCGCCCACAGCCTTCTTCACTTGCTTGGCGAGGTCGACCTGGTAAGCGGGACCAGGCTTGATAGCAATGGCTGACTTGGGATGGATACCGCCTGAGCTGACATCCACCAGGTCGACACCGTGCTCGGGTAAAATCTTCGCGAGTTTACAAGTCTGCTCGACTGTCCAGCTCTCAGGAAATTCGTCCTTGAACTCGGAGTCGAACTCGAACCAGTCAGTTGCGCTAACGCGGACTAGGATAGGTGTGGTTTCGGGAATAGCAGCCCGGATGAGATCAATGATCTCCAGGACGACTCTGATACGGTTCTCGAAGCTGCCACCATACTCATCAGTTCTTTGGTTGCTGACGGGACTCAAGAACTGGTGGAGTAAATATCCATGAGCTGCATGAATCTCGATGACATCGAACCCAGCGCGGATAGCTCTCTTAGCCGCGTCCACATAATCGCTCTTGAGTTGGTCGATATCCTCCTTGGTAAAAGCCTTGGGAACAGGGTTCACGCCAGCTTCTTGTGCGATTGCCGAAGGAGCAACAATGTTGTCTGGCCAGCCACCCACTTCCTTCGCAGCAACAGCATTGATACTCAACCAAGGGGATACACAACTAGCCTTTCGACCAGCATGCGAAAGTTGAATACCAATCTTCTGGCTCTGGCTGTGGGCAAAAGTAGTGATACGCTTCAGAGGTTCGATCTGGCCGTCTTCCCAGAGACCAACGTCCTGGGGTGTGATGCGACCATGGTCTTGTACGGCGGTGGCCTCTACCATGGACAACCCGGGTCCTCTTTGAATGATGCCTCCGAGATGAGTCAAGTGCCAGTCAGTGGCATATCCATCTTTGGCGGAGTATTGGCAGAGAGGGGCAAGGAAGAGACGGTTGGGGAATGTGACGCCTCGGATGGTGATGGGTGTGAAGACCTTGGTTGAGCCGCTGGTCTGTGTTCCTGTTGGAGTTATAAGCCTCAATTATTACTAAGTGAGAATCAATTTTCTTACCTGCTGGAGGGTCTTGAGCAGGCGTGTAGTAAGGGGCCCCTTCAGCCGCAACGTTGTCGATAATCTCGTAAGCCATGATTAATCAGTCTGGAACAATTTGTACAGTTTCAACAAACATTGTGAAGTATTATTCGCTCTAATATACGAATTTTCTCTCATCTGCCGTGACGATACTGTCTCCACATAACGACATGTGTTGGTTGTGTTGGTTCAACCATGTTGGTTCTGTATCACCATTACTAATGTCAAAATGAGTACGATTACAAATCCATTTCTTCCAAGCTTGTTTTCTAGCTCCTCGGCTAGACGGCTTGTTAGGATCGCATCATGTTGCATTCTCCACGGCAAATGCTCCGAGTGTCGATCTTGAACCATATTGAAATTGCACCGAGTCGGAGTGATATGCACGGCACCGCTTGTAACCAACATGCAACACGTGTACGTAAATTCGCATGCAGGACCATGACTAGCGTTACAAGGGTGCCAAACCTTGTTTTTGGCCATAACGTTACTGTGCTGTTGATGAGAAAACATTGTGTCCACTGAGGAAACAATTCCCCTCGTCTAAAACCAGGCTGTATAACTCTACTGATGCGGGACTGACACCAAAGCCGACTATTTCCTCAGCAACAACGCAGGACTCAATATGTCGTGGAAAGCAATTGCGAAAGCAGCTCAAGCTGAAGTATTGGATTCAATTCCGGCCAAATGGAAGTTGGATACAGCCAAGTACCGGGCATTGACCGATGTAACTAGCGTTCCTCGAGATTGTGGCATCTTATCCGATGCGCAGCTCAGTATCACTGATCTCACGGCCTTGGAGGTTGTGAAGAGCATCGAGGCTCGTGAACTTACAGCAGTCCAGGCGCTGGAAGCATTCGGTGCGCGGACTGCCATTGCCCATCAGCTTGTGAGCATAACTGTTTTCAGTCTGTGACTTTAATAACAACGACCAGGTCAATTGCTTGATGGACTGGTTCTATGAGGACGGTCTGCGACAAGCTGCGGAGCTCGACAAGAATTTCAAAGACACTGGAAAATTAAAGGGACCATTGCACGGAGTCCCCGTTGCTCTCAAGGTACACAAAACTGTAATCTCCTATCTCAAGAACAAATTACTAATAGATGGAAAACAGGACTTCCATTTTGTTGCTGGTCGACCTACAACTACAGGTTATGTTTCAAGGCGTGACTTCCGACCTGAGCATGATTCAGCACTGGTAAAAACCCTTCGCGATGCTGGTGCTGTATTCTACTGCAAAACTACCATGCCTCAGTCAGGAATGGCCATTGAGACCGTGAGTAACCTCTGGGGACGAACGCTCAACCCTTACAACACGGGTCTATCAGCGGGCGGTAGTTCCGGCGGTGATGCTGTTCTGGTCGCACTGAAAGGCACTCCAATCACCCCATCCACTGACCTTGGTGGTTCAATCCGTGTCCCAGCTGCCTTTAATGGGCTGTATGCGATCCGTCCTACCTCTGATCGTATTCCCAAGGGTGGCATGGATAATATCAACAGTGGTCAAATTTCCATCAAGCTATCCTGTGGACCGATTTGTCATTCCATGGAAGATCTTGAAGCCTTTACCAAGCTGATCAATGCTCATCCTGCCAACCAACATGATCCTACTTCTGTTCCTATCCCATGGAGGACCGTCAAGTCGATTGAGGGTAAACTCACGATTGGATTGATGAAGTGGGACAAGGTGGTGATGCCGCACCCACCTGTTTTTCGCGCACTAGATCATACAAAGCGGGCGCTGGAGAAGGCTGGACATGAAGGTATACTTAACGCTACTAGTGACACTGAGTAATGCTGACTCATCGCAGTTGTTGAATTCGATGTACCTTTTGACTGCTGGGATGCCATCCAGACAACTGTGAGTATTTGTACGCCAAGATCAAGACATATCTAACAAATTGTATAGTTTGACACCTACTACCAGTCTGGACACAGCGGGACGCTATCTGCGCTTAAGACCACAGGCGAGCCTCTCATCCCTGCTTTCGAAGACTTGATCAAGGTCTTTGGTAGTAAAGAGATAAGCGCTGCAGAGTCACAACAGGTACGCATCTTCGGTTGTCGTGATATACCGCGTCTAATTACTGACAAGACGATAGTTGAATGTCAAGGCTAGAATCTTTCAAGAAAAGTTTCGCGACGCATGGGATGACACAGCTAAACTGACCAGCACTGGGCGTCCTGTCGATGCACTAATCTGCCCGGTAGCTCCCGCGGTAGGATATCCTCACGACTTCAATGTCTACTGGGGTTACACGTCACTATTCAATCTTTTGGACTATCCATCTGTCATCTTGCCTGTGGCCAACTTCAAAGTCAACTCTCAGGACGACCCGGTTGCCTCCAGCTATGAACCGCTGGAAAACAACCCCTACGACAAACCCAACCATGAACTCTGTATGTTATTATCCTGATCTGAGTTTTTGAGTGTGATACTGACTAAAATCATTTGTAGACGATCCAGCGTTGTTCGCGTCCCAACCTTCGACTGTTCAAGTCGTTGGTCGCCCCTTCCAGGATGAAGAACTTATCAAAGTTTCTTCAGTCATAGATAATCTACTTCGTACTCTATAGAAGGGTAAAGTTACGGGATTTGCTCAGGGGATCTATCAACCGTTGATGGGTATTTGCAAAGTTATGGTGATAGGTAGTAGATTCAAATTGCAACTACTCAGAATGAAATAAGACAAAATCAATGATCTTGTGAGGCATAAATAATGTTGTGATTAATCATCATGATAAGACTGCCATTGGTACTGAGTTATAGTACAGTCTGTATGTTATGTTAGTCAATATTTAAAGTTATATAAGTTACACATGATTCTTTATATAAAAGAGCATATTGGCCGGTGACTGATCCTCGGTAAAGCTACAGCTCTTTCAAGCTACATTCTCGTCAATCCTTTGTGTTTGAGAAGAAGTCGCTTCGTGCTCGGAAAGTAACATGGCCGATCCCTGTTGACGCCACATCCGACACCGAACGCATGCCTCTCGGAGAAAGCAACATGTTCCGGGGACTCCAGCGCCGAACGGGGGACGAACTCCGTTCATAAAAAGGTCGTAGCCGCCGGCTACCACTCTCGTTTACACCCGAAGATGTTGGAATTAATGCTCCGAGCCAGTGCTATGCTTAGTAACGGACGAAGGATAATGCACCGTCTTCAACATGTCGATCAACAATCACGTTTGTATAAAAGCTGCCATTAATCAACCCCGAAAGTCAATCAATAGATCTCTATCACAATCAGTTGAATAAGCCAATTCAAGTATTCCCTTCGAAATGGCTATGTTCACTGTCCTTCCTTTGATCTGGATCGCCCCCTTGGGGTTGATCTCTTTGTTCTTCTACTACACCATTCCCTACTTCTGGAACTATCGCCATCTGCGTAGTATTCCTGGTCCACTTTTTGCACGCCTTTCCAATTGGTGGCTTGTGTATGCATGCAGAGAAAAGTCACGTTGGAAATACGTCAACGACGCGCATACACGTTATGGTCCTGTGGTTCGCATTCAACCAAACCATGTTAGTATCGCAGATGAAGAAGTCATCAATGCGATCTATGGCCATGGAAATGGAATGCTGAAGTCGTAAGTAACTCAATGTTCTGGTAGTGAGATATATGCTAACAGTTGTGTAGATCTTTCTACGATGCTTCTGTCATTACCACCTACAGTATCTTCACTTCTCGAGATCGTGCTGAGCATTCGAGAAAGCGAAAGGTTGTATCACATAGTTTCGCACCACAGTCGATGCGAAACTTTGAACCTTTTATTCAGCAGCATCTCAATGTCTTCTTGCAGAAGTGGGACGCCATGGCAGCCAATGAAGCAAAGTTTGATGGATTTGCCGACGTCGAGGCGAGGTTATGGTTAAAGTAAGTACCGTCCATCCAAATACTGTATACCATTATCTGACTTGCCAGCTATCTTGTTCTTGATATCATCGGTGATCTCGCCTTTGGTGCCCCATTTGGTGTTCTAGCGAAAGGTTCAGAAGTCGTAGACTTTGAAACAGAAAAAGGCCCAAGCTCTCTGCCCGTCATCACCAGTCTAAGTACCAGAAGTGAGATTGCGGCTACAGTCGGAGCATTGCCTGAACTGAAGCCTTACCTCAAGTGGAGCCCTGATCCTTTCTTCCGTACTGGTTTCAATGGCATGATCAACCTACGCACTCTTGGCACATCTCGCATCACGGACAGATTGAACAACCCGCCCGGTGATGAGCGTGAGAAGGATCTTCTTGAGCGTGTGCGTGAGGGTCGAGATCACAAAGGCCAACCATTTGGAAAGGGAGAGCTCATTGCAGAGGCTTTGACTGTTCTTATTGCTGGAACTGATACGACGAGCAGCACCATGGCAGCGTTGTTGTATCATGTGGTACGAACACCTGGTGTGTTGAAGAAACTTCAGGCCGAATTGGATGAAGCTATTCCAGCCGATGTGTCTATCCCTTCATTCGAAATGGTCAAGAATCTGAAGTACCTTGGTTTTGTTGTCAACGAGGCCTTGAGACATCACTCTACTATCAGCCTTGGTCTTCCTCGTCTGGTACCTGAAAAGGGCAATGGTGTCACAATTGCCGGCTACCACTTCGCTCCTGGTACTGTTCTCAGTATCCCCATCTACACAGTTCACCATCTCAAGGAGGTGTGGGGACCGGATGCGGATGAGTTCAAACCGGAGAGATGGGAGGATGTAACGGCAAGACAGAAACAGGCTTTCATCCCGTTCAGTCATGGTCCCCGGGCTTGTCTAGGCCGGAACCTTGCCGAGATGGAACTCAAGGTCATCACTGCCACTTGGGCAAGACGGTATGACTTGATCATGAGAGATGACACGATGGAGATTATGGAGGGACTGGCTAGGAAGCCTGAGGCTGTGAATGTTGCGATTAGACGACGGGTCTAGGGTTAGATAGGTGCGCATTCTTAGCATTAGTGAATTGAGAATCTGTTTTTAGTAGCTTAAATCAAGACTGGCTAGTTGGCATGAAAACGCTAGACTTTGAAGTGTCGGCTGTGACGTATAACTATTTAAAGAGTTACTGTCTACGTTGTAGGAATTGGTCCACTGCGTTGCCTTTCATGCCGCTAGGGGTTGATTCGTCTACGTCGTCCCTCAAGCAAAAGATCAGCCCTTGACACTACAATGCTTGGAAGTGGGCTAACCCGAATTTTACACTCAGCACATATTCTTAGCGCGGTGTTAGTACGCAAATCCTATGCAAGCCAAGCCGGAAGAGGGATCAAGGGTATAATTAGTCCGATTGCGACAGAAGACGTCAGTCGTGCCATAAGCTAACATGTGATAGTCAACATAGACATTTGACACCTCAGATAAAATATTCTAATATGGATTAAACAAGTCCTCTACTCTAAAGATTCTATCTCAGTGATCTTATCTCGTACAGATTCTAATAAACCCATGGTACCAGAAAGACCTTCTCCTTCAATAGCCTGACCCTTGAGCAATTCCAACAATGCTTGTCCTTCCTTTCCACAGAGTAGCAGAGGCCGATCAGCGGATTGATCTGGACATGTATCTTTCGAGATGCGCCAATCTTTTGGAAGCCCTAAGGCGGCTTCAACAGAGTTGATCTTGTATTGCATCAGCTGTGCAAATGACCGACCGACAATGTTTTTCGGTGATGGAATCACAAACCCACTCAGGGAAATGCCCGGTGTGGAATCAAGGATGAAACTCTTGACAGCTGGGTTGCTTGATGCTTGATCCAGAACATATGTGAATAAGTTGTTGTAAACACAGACCAACTGAAGATAGCATGAAATAGCAGTCAAGGAGTAGCAGATGAGCATCTCTTTTGGCAGAGTTTGGACTTCTTGTCTCTCTCTTCGCTTAATGGCGCTCCTCAGATTTTCGAGGACATGTTCAAAATCTGCAATGATTTCAAAAGTGCCAACAAGTGGGTTGAATGACCTACTTGCCTCACACAGTGATTCTGGGTTTTGGAACCCAAAGGAAGCACTTTCCAATTTCAAAACAGATGTGATGTCCCATGAGAAGGACTGCAGTTGGACGAGATGTTTGGAAAGACTTTGCTGGAGTCCACTGAGCTGAATACCTGGGTCGCAGACTTCATTGCGGATCTGACAGGGGAACAAGCCGGTTGGCGCGGAAAAGTCTCCAGAAGTGGACCAGGAAGCGCACGGAGGTGGAGGTTCGACCCTGGTAGATTCTGCGTAACTGAACAAAGAACTGGGTATTTCGGGGACTTGGTCTGTCCCGTTCCCGCCCAGGGAGAACATGTTCATGTCGCCCCAGTCGATGTTCATGTCGAGCAGACCTTCCAGAGCATCTTCGGAAGAGGAAGCGAACGATCCATTCCTTGGTACTGAGACAGAGTCGCTGTCGTCAAGAACCAACGTTGGTGCGGGTGTAGGCGTCTGAGTCGGAGGGTTTGTGTTGGGAGGGCTGCGTCTGCTGGACGAGTTGGTTCGTCCAGATGGTCGACCTGGAGTTTTCCTCAAGTTGACAACGCATTCTTCTCGCGCTTGGGAGCATCTCAGACATGAGTCGGTCCTATTCTCAGGTTCGCGGATGCATTTGAGCTTTTGGCCTCTGCAGCGCTCGCAAGCTGATCGGCGCTTCAGCATTGTTGACATGTGTGTGTGTGTGTGTGTAATGACTGGTAATAAGATGAATGAGCCAACACTAGGTAGTAAATCGCCAAGAAGATGCTCCTATCAAATAAGGAGGATGATCTTATCAAATAAAGCTGGGCGATCAGAGTTCATAGCAGATGGACGTTTGATGGGTACAGTAGCACCCCCGGATTCTGAAGATCAGGTCAGGTAACAAATGACTCGGTAGTTCAAAATTTGACGCGCGGAATTTCCGACGCATGTCTTTTGTAGTCATTTCTATACGCCCGTTTACGACCTTGACCATAACATTATCACTCAAACTGCGACTCTGCTTTTGGTCAGGGACCAGTATTACAAAGGGCCCTTTTATCTGCAATGCATCTATGCGGAATTTGGACAAATACTGCTAGCTTCGTAAGGGAACTGCGGCTCAACTGACTTGAAGCATGGGTCTCAAGTGCCGATCTTTAGCGTATTGCCTCCATGGCGTGCACGGTAAGGCAATTCTTACAAATTATAACGTCAGAATAGACTTTACTACAATGGGAAATATCTTGGACCATGAAATCTCAGAGCCTTCTTCCATCTTTGCTCTTTTTCGGGCGAATAGTAGCTCATCCCGCGTATAGTTTTATTTTTAGAGCATATTTCGGATTCAGTAGTTATGAGCGAAAACTCTAAGTACTACAGTAAACCTATCAACGTTCTCTTTGTGTAGATGATTTACCGTAACTAAACGAAAACAGCAACGGGCCCCCGGCATGATTAAGATGCCGATGAGCCTTTAGTTTGAGATTATGGAGTCAACGATCCGTTGAGATGAAGCAATAGCAATTACGGATCCAGAATAAGGTTCAATTAGGTTAGTTGTCTCTTTTCTAACCGGCGTAACATTGCAGCGAACAGGGATGTAGGAGTTTCCAGGCCTGTCAGGTTCGTCTCACTCCGCCCGGTAGTAAACTCACCAAGCACGTGCTTGCCGCTGATTGATTATGGCCCTGGACGATGAGTGAGTTTATATTGGCTATTATTTTCTTATCTCTATGAAGATCAGTATATGCTTATTTGTCTTTATTGACTAGGCTATCAAACTGTTGCCATCGTGATTTAACTTCCGCCTCGGTAACAGAAGTAGAACTGCAACGTTGCAGTAGGATTCAACGCACTGGATGCCTACTGTGTATACCGGCGTAGACCGGCAATGAAAAGCCGTTGCATCTGGAAGTCCAAATTTTACCCCCACGACAATAGTTTCAGGCCGAGATATGCGTAATAAACACGAACTCGGGCCGCTTCATTCCCATCGTCATCCAATTATGAATCTTAGCGTCAGCACGGGAGCTAGAGACAGGACAGGCTAGGGGAGAGCGGCCCGTTCCTGATGGCACTAGGGGAGCTTCCAACCCTGCTCGCCTAACGCGTAACATCAACGCTGTGGGGGCTAAGCTCTGACAGGGGAGAAGAATAAGCAGCTGCGTTGTGTAAATCTCTGCTCGTCAAAGGAGACTTGTTTCAGCTCCATGTAGATCCTTTACTGTATCTTCTGGATGGAGCACCTTTTAGCGAGAGGAATAAGATGGAAATGAGTAAAAGAGAAAACACGTTTGCGAATAAATGCGCCAATATGGATTTAGGACAAAAAACGGACATTAATTCCGCACGTCATTTCGCTGAGGACAAGGATATTAGTCCGCAAGTGTCCTTTGCGGCACGTTGCGGCATGACGAACAGGTCTACAGTCTCCCGCCGTGGCGTAAAGTTAAAATTTCAAACCCGGTATCCGTACCTTGTAGATTCTATCCAATGCTGCGTCACTACGTCTCGGCCTGCGTACGCGAAAAGCTTGTTAAAAACTCCGCTCGGATACGCAGCCGTGCTTCACCTGAGTCGTGTCAAGCCACTTGTTTCTGATCCCTTAATCATGTTAAACCTTGTCTTTGTGTCAGTCGACAGAAAATGGACGTCTGTAAGGAAACGATTGAGGTGTCCTATCATGATCCCTTGGCTTGTGTTCGTCACCATAAGTCGAAAATTTCAGTTGTTGTCAGCATCCGTTTTTGGACATGACTCATTTCGTGAATATGATATATGACACATCTGCACACAACTATTGGCTACCGTGATTATGTTGATTCTTCAGCAATAAGACTAACACCAATGAACGGTATAGAATCGCACAAGTGTGGTGCTTGCAGCCCCTCTACCCCTGTCACATTGCCCACTCGACGAACGTTGACAGTAAATCCACTTCGAAGACCATGGATGAAGTGATCTGATTAGTTGATCAGGCTATGGTAGCGATCACCAACCAATCAAGACATAGAATCAAGTATTGTAATGGATAAAGGAGTGAATTGCAATTTTAACTAGCTAGTGTGATCCTTCGCAAACATAAGAAAATCTTCCACCATCCCGTCATTATCCTCCGACTTCACACCCACTCTCCGACTCAGCCCTAACATGTCCCAATCTAGAAGGTAGCCTGAAGCTCTTGCGCCATTCCACCCGAGAGTGTCGTCTGCTGCTTCTGGATGACATGGGGCATCTCATACATGGCGTACTTCTTGGTGTACCACTGCTTAGCGCTAGACTCATCCTCGTCGCTGTCCTTGAACTCGGTCGAGTCAGAGGCTCGCAGGAAGTACGAGATGGAGTAGCGGTCCTCAACTTGAATTCCTCCGAGAGGAAGGACGCGGTGCAGGGCAGACTTGAAGCGCTTGCCCGAGAGGAACCGGAGAGTGTCGCCGACGTTGACGATAGCGTGGCCGGGTCTTGGCTCGACATACTCCCAGGCACCGTCGGCAGGGGAGAAGACTTGGAGTCCCCACTGAGGCGCATAGAGGATCGTCAACGTTCCGATGTCCGTGTGCATGTTCTGGCCGACCTTGTTGGGGTCCTGGGCGCCAGGGGGGTAGTGCAGGAAGTACAGGGTGCTCTTGGAGCGACAGTCGTCGCGGTGGTGAGTCTCGAAGCGGGCATCGCCCTTGAGCTCGAGGCCATCGGAGAGACAGTCGAGGAGGAGCTTGGAGATGAAGTGACAGGATGAGGTGAACTGGTCAAACAGGGGAAGGTTGTCCGAGACAACATCAGGAAGAGCCCATCGTCCATCGAGCTCACTCTTGCCGATCTAATATTGTTAGAAACAGATCCATAATTATGAACACGGACATGAAGCTTAAACATACCTTGAGAGCCTCGAAACCATCCTTCTTGGACTCGATGGAGCCAGACTGGTTACCCACGGCCTTGAATCTGTTTGAACTCTGTCAGCGATGATCAGCACCGATGTTGCATCTAAGACTTACCCATGCGCAAGCGAAACAGTGGGGGTCTGGAGCTTTTTCTCGATGGGCTGCTTGAACCATTCCTTGGTGGTGGTGTCGATGTTGTAGAGGTCGTTCCAGAACTTTTGAGACGCGGCGCTCTTTAGGTCGAGGTAGAAGAATCCATCCTTTTCGCAAGACTCGATGAGGCGCTTGAGCTCGGCTTCATCCTTGTCAAAGAGGTTGTCAAAGGTGATTGTGTTAAGGTTCGCGGTGCGAACGTCTCTGTACTCAGCGGGGCGGCTTGAGGCAGTCATTGTGAATGGTAGAATGTGTTTGAAGTTATGAGTGATTGAGAGTGTTTGTTGTAGATGTGATTGTTGTGAATGTGAATGTGATTGTGTTGTGAGTGATGAGATGATATTTCGATGGATGCTAAGTCATATTATATATTAAAACCATGGTGCACATATCCTTCATATTCACTGTCTCAAAAGTCATAATATTCGGTATATCACAGTCGGCGTAGATTGCATCTCATTCTTCCGTAGCCGGCACCGAAGATGGTTCGTGAAACGCGTCTCATCAGTCGGACAATTTCGTTATTGAGTTGTATGTGACACTGACCATCTTCGTATACGGACACAATGAATGCCCCTACGCATGTTCGGAGTGAGCAACTTCGGCGAACAAAAACACAACATGGGTCAGCGGCGACTGTCCGAACAAACACCTTAGCGAAGGAGTCGGCATATGCGTCTCTGTAACACAAGCTGATCGAATCATTTCCGACACGTCGAGGATGTCAACCGAGATCACGGACCCCTGTATCTGAATAAGCTTTGCCAAGCTCACCTGTTTATGGTGCAAGTACGTGTCTACTCGCGGTAATGGATCTGCAGTGAAGTAAGATGCGACAGACGTTTCTTCCCTTACCCGGTTTGTTGAAAACGAGTGCCGGAATATTATGCGCCAAGCAGATCAAACCTCAATAATTCCAAGACACATCCTGAGCTGGTAGTATGCATTCCTATTATCTGGGGAGTTTTCATGAGACATGGATTGAGAGTGATACAAAGAACAGGACAACAGGTACGAAGTAATACGGAAAAAATAAAAGTTGTAATCAATATTAATGTTTGGGTAAATTAAGAAACCTCATGCTTCACCCTAAAGCTCACCGACACACAAGCAAAAGTAAAGATGGTGGGATAAACAATAGATACTTTGCTAGCTTCATCAAAATCGCTTCTACATACACACATCAATGCTGTGCGCCAGGACCTTCAACCATCGCAATCGATACACCCTTCATGCCATCAAATTCCCTGTAATCCTTCATCCCCAAATTCTTTCCAAAAAGATGCATCTTATCAGTGGTGAGAAGCATCACTCGTCTAAGATGGGGCCAACCCTGTAAAGCCTCGTTAAGAATCTCAAGCATCCACCGACCCCGTCCACCTCCTTGATGCTCCGGCAAGATGTAGACATCCGTCAGATACCCAAATGTCACACCATCTGTGATCATTCTGACCAATCCAACCTGTTCCCACTGCTCCATCTTGTAGTCTACACGGTGGATGTTGTTAGCGAAGCTTAATGTCTAAGCTTATTCTAGGTCCAGTTTCACATACCAAGAGTCGGCCCGTCACCGTTCGTGTCTGAACATCTTTTACAATAAAGACCAAAACATATCGAACTCCGAAGGGCATCCCGGAGTGCATCGGCCGGAAGGTGTCCGGCCCACCAGACCATGTCCGAGCTCAGTGCAGCATTGATGGCATCAACCTGGAGAAGAGCAGGGTCTGTTGAGACCAGGTAATCACCGCGGGTCCAGTTTTGTGGCTTTGTAATGTTTATCATGGTTGAATGGTGCGATGACAAGGATATTGAGAGCCTTTCCGGGTAGGGTTGAAGCAGGCCGGGCATGAGGATGGCTAAATATGTTCACAAACGCTCGTTTCTGGATAGACTGAGTCAATACATGCATCGGCAGAACATTTTTTTCGGCCACAATTATATGCCGAATGTTAAGGAACTGTAGAGAATTCATGAGGGTTGACTCCGACCCTGTCGGCATTTGTGGTATGCAGGGGCCACTGGCTCGCCATCGGTCCATTTTCGCGGTCTTACATCCCCGACGGATACATTAATGTCCGAGCTCTAATACAGTGGCACGCATTGAGATTGAATCAAACTGGTAACAGCTAGGCGGCTTCATTGGTGTAAGGCTCACGAATTGTACAGAGATCGCTGTAATCAATCTTGATGAAGAGAATTTGTGAACTCCAGTGCGATCAACACCTTTCGGATGTTATTGAAACGTATATATATAATTATAACAACTGAGTAGATATTCGCTTCACTTGTTAATCTGCATTATCTTTATTCAGTTATTTGCAAAAGGCATTAACACGATTACCTAAGACATCTATTTCAAACCACATTACCCTGCACTCACAAAGCCGTAAAAATGGACAATGGACTCTCTAGAAGACATGAGATCTCAGAGGTAAGCGAGGATGCTCACACCCTGCCCTGTGTTGCGAGAAGCTAACCACTCGACCCAGTTACTGCAACTAGTTGACAGCACAACGACAAGGGCATTCCATACCTCAAATGGAAGCCCAAAGTCTGACTGTCGCGACGACAGCAAACCCTTGAAGCGGTATGAAGAGCTTTTTGGTAGTTTCTCAGCCGAAGGTCTTGGCACTGCTGGCTTCAAGGATGCTATCGATCTCATCAGCCGTAATTCAGTTGACAACGCATCACCCGGTTTTCTGGGTAAGCTCGTCTCAGCCCCCTCAGCTCCAGGTATTGCGGCGGATCTGTTCCTGTCAATCTTGAACAACAATGGACATGTTCAGCGAGCTGGTCCCGCCCTCACAGCGATTGAGAAGCATACCAGTCTTGAGCTGGCCAGGCTTTTCGATCTTCAAGGCCCACATGCAGGAGGTGTTACTGTTCCAGGTGGAGCTGCTGGGAATCTCATGGCTATGCTTGTTGCACGGAACATGGTTGCCCCAGAGTCAAAGCAACGAGGTCTTACACCTGGAGAGTATGCCGTCTTCGTCTCAGATGCTGCACATTATTCAGTCTCAAACTCGGCCAACGTTATTGGCCTTGGTAATGACTCCATCATTCGTGTTCCTGCATTGGATGATGGAACAATGGATGCCGACGCTCTCAAGCGCGCTGTTGAACAAGCTGCCAAAGACGGAAAGAAACCACTGCTGATTGCAGCCACTTCTGGAAGCACTGTCAACGGTGCTTTTGATCCTCTTGACAAGGTTGGCGAGATTGCACACAAGGTCGGTGCATGGTTCCACGTCGATGCTTGCTGGGGAGGAGGTGTTGTGTTCTCCGACAAGTTGAAGCATTTGATGAAGGGAAGTCACCTTGCGGATAGCATCGCTTTTAACCCTCATAAGCTGCTGGGAGTCCCTCTTGTTTGTGCATTCCTTTTGGTCAATGACCTACGAACTCTGTGGTTGGCGAACAAACTCAATGCCGGTTATCTCTTCCACGATGATAGCCCCAAAAGTGGCGTCAGTTCTGAAGCAGATGCCAACGCGAATGGGAGTGGAAAAGAGAGCTGGAGACAGTCTAAGCTTCTTGACACCGCACCTGACGTCAGGAAGATCAACGATCTCGCTTCGTTGACCATCCAATGTTCTCGTCGACACGACGCGACCAAGATGTTTCTTCACTGGCTCTACTACGGTACAGCAGGCATTGCCAGGGAAGTTGAGCAAGCCGTCGATAGTGCCAAGCACCTTGCCAGTCTTATCCGAGATCATCCACGCTTTGAGCTGATCTGGGAGCCTGAACAGGTTTTCGCCCAGGTCTGCTTCTACTGGAAGTCGACATCCACTGCTGTTAGCTCTGGTCAGGCACTGGCGGAGATCAATAGTCGTAACACGCGAGCTTTGTTCCAAGGAATTGAGGAAATGGGTTGGAAGGTGGACTTTGCTCCTGGCAAGGCAAAGGGAGAGTTTCTTCGCATTGCTTGTAATCGTTTGACTACTCGTCAGACTGTTAAGAAGATAGTGGCTGAGTTGGTAGAGTTGGGTGAATCTCTTGGTCTGTAGATTGATTATAGTTGAATTTAATTTTTGCGCTGTTGCTCTTTGCATTTTGTACTCCATGTTAAGCGAGCTTTCCTGCCCAGCTCTGTGCTCTTTATCTGTGTGATATGTTCTCCTGAATGTTTTGACTGTTTTAATTAGATAGTATACTCAATTCCCTCCAAGTATCTTCTAAGCCTTCTCTCATATGTTGGTTTCATATAATCTTCTATGCTTATATGTGTTACTCCTTGTTGATTTGTGACTTTTTATTTGACCTAGGTAGTTCGTGTAATAGTACCGCAAACAGCTTCAGCCGCGCACACTATGATTCACTCGCCACCGCGAGGTCATGATGCATTGAGTTTTAACAATCTTTCTCTTTTTTTTATGTTTTACATTATAATGTTCTCGATGAAATTCCGTCAGTAGTAAAGCTCACTCCCAGATGCGTTGTCGTGATGATCCTACCCTACAATGAATTGGAAAAAGTGTCTTTCGCAACGGTATTCCCGTCCTATTTCCCAAATTGCTTGCTCCGAACACCATAGACACGTCTGTGCTCGGAAATTCGGAGCGTAAACATGCATTTATAATGCTCCGAGGAGGCCTGTAGATGCAGCGATTCCACCTCCGATGCAACACATTGCAGCTCTACCCTCACGTTGGTCACAGAGAGTTGCACTAAATGACATCTTCTCCCGTATTAGTTCTGCTTTCGAGATAGATAAGTTCAATAAATTAGGCCACATTGCCGTCTATTGCCCTGATCTTGTGAGCTGAAACTACAGGTAGTTGAAAGATACCTAACCATTAGGAGCAGAAGACTCAGACTGAAACCATGCCTCCACAACATGAACATGAAACTGACTCAGATGCGATTCATTCATACAACGGAGAATCTAAATCAGAGGCTCCAGGATGCATTCCAGACGCGATGCTGAGCTCTGATGAGACCAGCAACGATGTTGCTTCAGATATTTCCCCACCACCAGATGGAGGTTGGAATGCTTGGCTATGCAGTATGTCTACCCACCCGTGAACCACGCTCTTAGCTGACTCTGTCGATATAGCTTTATGTGGCCATTTCCTCTTCATGAACACATGGGGCTTTATCAACAGTTTTGGCATCTTTCAGACTTACTACACCACATTCCTTGACCGCGACCCATCCGACATCTCATGGATTGGCTCTATCCAGGTCTTCCTCAGTTTCTTCGTTGGCGCTTTCGTCGGCAGGTACATTGATTCAGGACACTTGCGTCTAGTACTGTCCTGCGGTACAATTCTAGTACTTATCGGCATCTTCACAGCTTCCTTGTCTACCCAGTACTGGCAATTGATTCTTTCGCAAGGAATTTGCTGTGGACTAGGCAATGGCTTCCTTGTCACCCCTGCAGTGTCTGTCACATCAACTTATTTTGCTAAGCGGCGCTCGCTAGCTATTGGTATTTCAACATGTGGCTCTGTCACTGGAGCGCTTGTGTTCAATTCCATGGCTAGACAGCTGTTACCTACTGCTGGGTTTGGATGGACGATGCGCGCAATCGGATTCGTGCAAGCGGCTACATTGTTGTTTGTCGTCGTTGCTATGAAGACAAGACTGCCTCCCACCAAGTCGGGCAGATTGGTCGAGTGGGTTGCTTTTAAGCAACTTGATTATACGTTCTTTACCATTGGAATGTTCTTTGTAGGTCCATACTCGATAACTTCATTTTGTCGCATATACTAATCTCACTATCTAGAACTTCTGGGCTGTCTTTTTTGGGTATTACTACATCGCTCCATACAGCCGCGACATCATCACCCCAAACCTCACCTACACGCAATCGTTGAATCTCCTTCTAATTCTCAACGGAGTCGGCGTGTTTGGTCGCATGATAGCAAATCACTATGCCGATACCTTTGGGCCCTTGGAAATGTTGATACCAACCTGTCTCGTGGCTGCCGTCGCCACATTTTCATGGATCGCTGTCGATACACCCACTCACGCATATGTATGGACAGTATTCTACGGCATCATTGGTGGTAGTATTCTGAGTCTCTTCCCGGCGGGGATCTCATGCCTGACGACAGATCTATCGACTCGAGGCGCTTACATCGGGATGAACTTTACGGTGATCAGTTTTGCGACTTTAACCGGCAATCCTATTGCTGGTGCGATAATCACTTCCATGCAAGGGAGGTATTACGGGGCACAGGCGTTCATGGGTAGTAGCTTCATCGTTGGGACGGCATTTATTGTAGCAGCCAAGATTCATCATGTCAAGTAAGCTGCAGGGTCTTAATTGACAAAGAGTTGCATCTATAAAGTGTCGTGTGCGTGGGTGTCCAGTTATTCCAAATAGCTGTGCCTCTTAAGTAAATGATAAACAGCATTGGCTAATCTGCTAAAATTGCTACTCAGCGGGGAGCATAATACATGTGAAGGCCTCAAAGTGGCCAGCGGAAAGGTCAAGGATCTTTAGAAAGTTCCGTCTCAAGTTTAACAATGCTTTATTTGGTCCATCGCATGTGATGGCTAAAAGACGGTGACAAAAGGTTTCGTTTTCGAAGCTAAGTTATTGTCCAGGATATCAGCTGATACATTTTCGGATAGGATCTGCGCGTGGCCCATTTACCCAGCTAGATAATCGTAAGATTTGTTGATTAATTGATTGGCTCGGCATCTAAATGTTATTATAGTCCTCGAGCGAGTATCTGTGAGACGATGTGCGGCTGATCAGTCTAGTCCAGATTGGATCTCGTATATGTATAGTAAGCGGGCATTCTACCATGCCCGTCAGCATCAATCTCCAAGTTAACCAGTATGCTCAAATAAACCCCTGGCTAATTGATATGTGGATATGCCGAGTTGTACAAATTTGAAAAATAATACTACGTTGGGTTAGAATTGACTACACAGAGGCACTAAGTTAGATACTGCTGGAGTTGAATGGTTAGGGGCCTTGGCGGTCTGGCGCATAGATAGTTCCTGTAAATACAAGCTCATATGCCTCCGTTCTCTAATTCAAAAACATCCAACTCACTCGTCCAACTAAATCCAACACTTCACCCTACCTACAAACACTCTTCCAGTCATCATGAAGTTGACTACCTTCACCGCTGCTCTTGCTGGTATTACCACCGTCAATGCTGGCTGGGAATCCGTCTACATTGTCAACTCCAGAAAAGGCAATGAGATCTCCAGTGGATGTGCCTACTACAAGGACAATGCTTCGGTTTGGGGTAGACGCCCTGACGACTATGTCGATATTACCCATAGTAGCTGTACATTTGGGAAGGCAAACGCACAGCTTATAAGTCTAAAGCATAAAAGATGAAAAGTCCAATACTAACTCTGATAAGGCCAATTCAACAGTGGTATAACATTCAATATCGACATCAATGCCGATGCCTTTAAGCAAAACAACAACGCGTAGGTTGGTGGAGGAAACAATAGGTTCAAGCAGTTCAAATGCCACAAGACTCACAACAGGGCTGTCACGGTTCCAACCTTATACACTGTCGATGGTTGGACTGTTCAGGGTATTTACTGGTGCAGGGAGTACTCAGGAAGTAAGCGGGACTTTATTGCATAGATTGGTGACTGCAGGTTTAGGCGCTTTGCAACACATTATAGGTCAAGAGAATAAACAGAGGATTTATTCAGTATTTGTCATATCACGTAATGTGCGCACTGGTAAACTGTCTGGTACAGAGTGAATGATTACAGCTGATACTTATGAAGATGAAACTTTGAGGCAAACAGTACACAAGCAACGTCAAATATGCATAATCAGAAAGAAAACAAGTCATGTTTGTAGTTTTGCTTGATAGCGCGGAGAGGGCATTTGTATCAACCTCTTTGTTATCCCCAGGGAGTTTAAAGCGTGGTTTTGTCAACTGGTTATGTTGAGTAAGTCTTCTTAAATGCGCTTATCATATGCTCGTATTCCTTCTGCTATATCATTACATTTTATCGTCGAGCCAATCCCACATCCAAACCCATAGGCTTGCGCAGAAATCCTTCCCTTGTCTCCATAACATCCTGTCTCAAAACAACATCATATCGCTTAATCCAAGTAGCAGCAATCATTCTCATCTGCATTTCCGCCAAATTGCGTCCCACACAAGAACGAGGTCCATAACTGAAGGGAATGAAAGCATTCTTCTGCTTATCAGTCAGAGTCTCCCAACGCTCAGGCTTAAAGTCATCAGCATCAGGACCCCAGATTTCTGTCGAGTGATGGATGGTGTATGTAGGAACACTGAGGACTGTTCCGGGGCCGAAGTATCGTCCGTGGATAGTGACGCCCTTGTGGTTGGGGGGAATCTCGCGGGGCAGACCGATACCAGATGGGGAGTGAATTCGGAGGGTCTCGTTGATGCAGTGGCCGAGGTAGGGGAGGTGCTTGACAGACTCGAAGTCAGGAATATCGACGCCATCAGGCATAACAGCAGAAACCTCTTCGTAGATCTTTTGGAAGACTCCAGGTGTCCTTACAATATGATACAACAAAGCACAAGAGGAATTAGAAGTCGTGTCACTTCCAGCAATCAATTGAGTCAAAGCCTCAGCGGTAAGTTCATCGCGACCAAGAGGTTCACCCTTCTCATCGCGACCCTGCATAAGACGAGCCAAAAGGTCCTTTCGGTTAGAGTCGCCGCCGCGTTCCAGACGCTCGCTAACACGTGCAATGGCGATACCGGCGAGATTCTCAACGGCCTGGAGACCTTGGCTGAAGAAAGGGTCGGGGAGATACTTGGCGTAGGGCTTGAGTTGAGGGAGGCAACCGAGAGTTGCTGAGACTTCACCGCGACGGTTCATGATTTCAACGGCTGGGGCGTAGATGGTTGGGCTGGTGGGGGAGGCCTTGA
Organism: Fusarium praegraminearum; assembly: GCA_002093855.1. Lineage (NCBI taxonomy): Eukaryota > Fungi > Ascomycota > Sordariomycetes > Hypocreales > Nectriaceae > Fusarium > Fusarium praegraminearum. The sequence continues at coordinate 19,465 of LXHY01000277.1, read as the reverse complement.
CTTCAGCGATGTCGGCACCAGAAGCGAGCATTCCTAAATATGTCAGCTTTTGTATCAATTCAATTAGTTGAAGTTACTCACCAAATGGCTTGCCAAAAGCAAGATCGGCGATGATATCGAAAGCCAGAAAGTTGACTACAAACTGTCAGTTGGTGGCCATCCTAGAGTGACGGTTCACTTACACCAATTGAGACAGTCAACGCGTCCATAACCATCGCGCTCCTTGTTGCTAGAGATGCGATCCCATTGCTTGACAAAGACTTCGAGGTTCTGGCGGATATAAGGCTCAAACTCGAGAACAGACTTGGGAGCAAAAGTATGCGAAACAATCTTTCTCTTGCGAGAGTGCTCAGCTCTGTCGCGTGTGTTGAAGAGACCACGACGGATAGACACAAAGGTGTCGTAAAAGTCACTATTCAGTTAGTTTACTTTTTCTATAAGATTGAACTTGGTAGAGAACATACGCCTTCAAAAAACCGTTTCCGTGGCCGTAGATAGTGTTGATAGCGTCGGCATCAGCAACAGAGACGTGGTTTGGTGCAATTCGAACGAGGGGGCCCAGCTTCTTGTGGACTTGATCAACAATTTCGTAACGTTTTCCTCTTCGACATGTTGATAGTAGCCAAAGGTTGCTGAATTGTGCCGGGAAAGGAGCGGGGATACCGCGGAGGTCCTTGTTGCTGGCCCATGGGAGGATATACCATGCAACAAAGGCAACGACAAGAGCCAGGGGTGCCCAAGGGGACACTAAGAGTTCTGTGATAGCCATCTTGAGGAGTGATTCTTGACAGAGATGAGAGAGAGGGAAAGATGGGAGGAGGAGCTAAGTATTTATCTATATCGTCTTGGTCCATAGCGGCTCTGGATCATCGTGGATTGCCCCAGATTTCTTACCCCAGATGAGATGGAGGCAACCATTGATAGCTTCCGAGGAACGATTTTCTCCACATTCTGCCCTCGGCACTGCTATTATCTGGCACACCATTGGTTGACCAGTTCATCGGTCCTAGCGTTGACAGCCTCAACTTAACTCAAGGCAGCGTCTAGATATGCCCTGTAACTAACTCTCTTCTCATAAAAAGATGTTCGCTATCACAGAGAGAAGCTTAGAGTACTCTCTTCGAAAGATATGATTATTACATATTTATTTGTTTATTTATTTATTCCAAATGCCTTGTACTAAAGAATGTTGATATTCAAGCTCAGTACGTCATTTTGCCTGCTTACTCCAATTCTTCAACTCGGATATTGAGAGCATCCGATTGGCTACCATTCCGAGGAAGCAAATCGGCAATAAACACGGTAGAAACACAACCACTAACCCTCGTGACCATTCAGCCTTAACTAACTAACCCTATTTAGAACACATACAGAAACTCATCGTTCATCAAATCCGTCAAATCATCAAAAGCTCGATCTCCAACCGTTCCATCCTTTGCGCTCTCAACAGTCTGTCCATCCGAAGCCTTTGCTCTCCGAAGACGATCCGCTTCTTCAGGTGAGTATAGACTGTAGTCTACGATAACAGCCTCTTTTCCAGCCAACACGCGACGACGACTGTGGTCGCGGTTGAGGAAGGTGAGATACATGCTCGTAAGGACTACTAGGCCTACGATGGCCATGTACAGAAGCAAGTTCCAGGATAAACCTCTGTGATACTCGGGTGCTTCAGATGGCTTGTACAGAAGTGGGCCGATAATATTACCCAGGGATTGGCCGATGAAGAGCACAGATGAGTTGCATTTACTCTTGGTGTCGCCGGCTGTGTTGGAGGAAGCCCACGAGTAGATCAGAGGGACTAGGCCAGTCAGTATGCAGACTGAACGCAAATAAAGAAGAACTCACCTATTCCTGGGAATACGGAAATCATGTAGTATCCACCAAGAAGCGTGTTCCTGCCATCAGGTGTATGTGGTGTCGACAACATAATCGTGCAGCCGATAATCGGAAAGATGGCCAGGAAGGCAATCACTGGACCTTTCTTGTGATACTTGGTCGCCACATAAGAACCTCCAACTGTAGAGATGAGTTGCACAATACCGAAAGGCGCGTTGAATAACATAGCCTCGAAGGAATCGAAACCGAATGACTTGATGAGAAGAGGGCCAAAAGAGCCGACACCACCAGAAGGGACACTGTAGATCAGTCAGTTGGCAGTCACTGAGGTTCATGACGCGGTTGACTTACGAAATGCTGAAAATGAGAGCAAACCACAGCCATGTCTTGACGTCTCGCATGGTCTCCCAGAAGTGATCCCATCGCCATTGACGCGACATGACACCCGTCTGGTTCATTCTCAGTCTCTCAATCGCGATGAGTTTATCGTGCTTGTCAAGGAACTTGGCTTCTGCTGGGGAGTCGGGCATATAGTTGAACAAGACAGTTGAGAAGCAAACAGTGATGATGCCAAAGGCGACAAAAATGGTCTGTACGGTCAATAGATGGCGGTGTTTTGAGAGGACGTTGAACTCACCTGATATGGCTTCAATCCTAGGGGTAATTGCGCAAGCCACCAGGTCGCCAAACTTCCAAACTATTCCCGGTTAGTCTGATATCACAATCATGATAGCTCAACTTACAACACCCGTGAATCCATTCATAGCATACCAATAACTCATTCTCAAAGGCTGTTCCCTCCTCCTCCAAAACATCTGCGTTATAGCCACAAAGCTAGGTGCAATGCTTGCCTCAAACGCGCCTAGCCAAAACCTGGCGAACAACAGACTGTGAAAGGTATGTGCTGCAGCCATGAGAGTAAGAGTGAGACCCCAAAAGGTCACCATGCACGCTGTGAATTTCCCGATGGGAAGTTTCACGAGAAGCCATGCTAGTGGGAATTGAGCGATGAGTTGAGCCACATAAACGATACTGCTTAGCCATGAGAATTGGTTGCCTTTGAGATGCGTGTCTTCTATAAGTCCAAAGATGGACGCGTATGCGATTGTAGCTTTATCGAGACCTAGTCTGATATTAATACATTTTTTGCTAGTTTTTAACGAAGGCTACACACCTTGGAGGAAATAGACTGCTAGCATCAGAGGCAGAACAACCATGTCAATCCTCTTGAGAACACGCGCATCATCTTCAGGCGTAACTTTAATCCGTCGCTCAGGAGAGACACCAAGTCGTCGCATTAAATCTGCAGTTGGTCCCTTTACCTCGCCGTGGCTTCTCCCTCTCGAAACGCCTTCTTCACCGTCCACCATATCGAGAAGAGCGTGGTTATCGCGGGATGACGCGCCTGGGTCCGGGGAAGTGGAGCCCAAACGGCCCAAGCCTGATCCTGACATTTTCGAGGTTTGCGGTTACCAATTCAATTGAGTGATTTGGAATTAGGGTTCGATAATTGCGATGATGTTGGAATTTTGAGGACAGGCTGTCGAGATGAGATCTTGGCTTGGAGAGCAAGGCAAGGGATGTCGAGGGATGACTGATTGTATTGGCCAATCAGGGGCATATGTGCAAACAGGCATCAGATCAAAAAGGCAAAAGGAGGGGACATCTTTGAGTTTTGCGTTGGCGGGTTTCGAACCAAGGGTCTTGAGACAGCCAGTACTTTTCACGTCACGTTCGTCGTGAAAGTGCAGGGTAATCTCAACGCAGTGAAATCAACTCGCGAGTTGTAAAATAATTCAACGACTGTGTTGGTCTCATTTGACTTGGCTACTTCAATAATCTGTCACCTAGAAGTTAGACATCCATACTTCAAAAGGTTGGGTTTTCTTAGGCAAGAGCCACGTGGAGGACACTGAAATTGGAACAGGCAAAATTGAGCAAGGTAGTGTTTGCGTTTGCAGGCTCATAACCGTGATAATATTTGATCATCATCCGCTCATCTCTCTTTCTTAATTCATCATCCTGTTAAAACAACAATTAATACCATCAAAGTTGTTATCTCGCTCACAGTTCATACCAAGGAGTTATGAACCGATTTAGGATCTCGGTTTGAGTGTTGCATAGATACGAAGGTTACAGTGTCACGTGTTAAAGCACGTGACGTTCGCATCACTGCATAAATGAGTCGCTGTAACTACATGCGACAACAGGTAGCAGCTGTGTAAATTATGCGACACTAGAATATCCGTCTCTGGGAATACCATTATGTGCCTGAGGAAAGCTACATGAGAAACCGTTGTGCATGCCACCATTAAGGTACGAAACGTGATGACTGGGATTAGAGATTACACGGCTATTCCCGTTTGAGCCGCTTATTTAGTTTCTCCGGGGTCCTGTAACTGACAAGGGTATAAATGATCAGAATACGAAAATTGCCCGACATCCTTGTTGATACCTGGCATGGACCCTGAAGTCAATGAATCCCAAGGCTTGAAAGAAATGAGTGCAAGATGCAATTAAATCTGTATCATCAAGAGAATAAGGTTATGCTATATGTTCATCTCTTCCTTCACTCTTTATTCTTCTCCCTCCCGAACTAAACGTTTACTTTGCCCGCCAGAGTTCAATCACGCTCCCTCAGAACTAACTTCCATTAGAACTGCTTGATGGCTTGACATTGAGTGAGGTCCTCAAAGTCCTTGCATGCACCGCTATATGTGCTCATAAGGAATCTAGAGATTACAAGTTAGAATAGAAACAACACAAGAATGACTCGTATGGATTCCGTAACGTCCTGCTCTATTTCGTGTCAATCGCCATTTTTAGAATATATAATCGGTGAAAGAGTTGACCTGCTGTTTTCAATTTAACTGCTCATCTAGATAGTGATAATCATCACCAATCATTCAGCAACGGATGCCTCCACTGCCGGAACTGGTGAAGTAAGGTCCATTTGGGAGCAGACCGAGATCAAGGAAGATCATCACGCCATGACCAGCCGCGTTGACATCCCTTTTCCATCCAAGATTGAAGTGGAATTAAGGTGGATTTCGAGGAGAAACTAGACTATACACTGCAGTCCGTGAATCTGTATATGTGGATTATGTACCATCCTTCCGTTCCCCAGCTTCACAGCTGTGGGCTAGGTCTTGCGGCTAGATTAGATAGATAATACTAGCTTACTTTAAAACATAAGGATCAGTCCATTGTGCTAGACCCTGCCGATCTGGTAGAGATGGATAGTGAAACTAATTTGGAGGCTCTTAGCATCGGCAGCATTGTCACAGACACCCGTGGTGTTTGTTTGTGACGTTTGTGAAGCGCGGATATAAGACAGAGTGCCCGTGTCGTATTTAGATATGAATTGTTATTTGTCTTTAATTATGCATTGGTAATGTAGCAGAATATTACCAAGCTCATTAAATTCACAACTCCATAGCTCGGTCTAATTAGGTAGAGGTTTCATACTGTCGCTACGTAAATGGATAGTAATATCAAATAATCAACAATAAAAAAACTGTTCACTTCTTTCTTGTATTTGTATCTCACCTATTCAACATATAAAAATCTTATCGCCTATTGTGAGACCTCATTGTGCATCATGTACAACCATGAAATCCTGCTATGATGCACAGGGATTACTACGTCATCCGCCACCCCCACCTCTTTGATAAAACAAGTAAATCTTCAACCAAGGTTTCCTTCCCAGCCACATTCCACTCTTATCATCGACTACCTATTTAGTCTATCATATAAAACACAGTAGCATCGCCTATCATCATCCCTGCCTTTAACGAACCCATGAACGAGGCACTGACTTCCATCTTCTCCGGCGCCATCCCAGCTCAATTCATGTCCGGCAACCAATCCAAGGGCGAAAGCCAAAATGGCGACACCCCTTCCGAAAGCTCATCTCAGACCAAAGACCGCATCGTGAAAGAGATTCATAGCAGGGTCGAAGAAGCAAAAAGTCTACAGGAAAAATCTATCGAACTCCATGAGAAGGCAGATAAAGAAGAAGACCCTGAACAAGCGGAGAACATACGTCATGAAGCAAGGGAAATCGACAAGAAAGCTGCCAAGCTTATGAAGACGGCTGAGAGACTTGAGAAGGGATGGCTGCAGGGCGGTGCCATGGGCACTGGCATAGGAGCTGGCGTGGCGAGTGGTTTGGGTATGGGTGTTGGTGCATTATTGACGGGCGTTGTGGCTATTCCGACGGCTGGACTTGGGTTGCTTATCGGTGCTGGCACAGGACTTGCGCATGGGAGCTGGGTCAAGTTTACGGATGCCTTTACCAAGGATGAGGCTGAAAGTATCGTTAATGAGGCGGAGGAGGAAGCTGAGAAGATTGCAAAGGGCTGATCCTTCTAAGGACGAATCATGTGATGATAAAGTCGTAAGATATTTGCCGGGAGATTGTATCAATATCCGAAGTAACTTGGTTCTTTGTTCTGGATCCCTCTTGCACCAAAAGGATCGGAAGACGCGATTTACTAAATTGCTGAGTTTCCATATCATGATATAGCGGTAGATAAACAATGAAATGTATCGTTAAGCTGACGGGTGAATTTCTTCACCATACATACGAACCCGAATGTATTTCACACGATTGTACCCTGCCTTTCCCCAGCCATAAGCAAATATTCTGAAAACGCTTGACTCTCGGATATCACGTATCAGCTGTGCCTTTGCTGGAGACGAACTGTCAAGCTCAGACAAGTTCCATATGTTTGTATGTAGTCTGAACTCAGGAGAAGCATGCAAATTTCCCTGTAGCACTGACCGTTGTAGCGATCCATCCCAATTCCATAGAATAACATCAAGTCTGCTACGGTCTGAGTCGTTATAAGTGCCACGATATAAACTATGATTAGTCCAGCCTTGATCAGCCGTGATTGTCTCAAAAACGATACTCTGGATGGGGTGCTGGGTGTTGACGATAAGTTCCAGCATTCTGTCGTTTTGATATCCTACCATCTTAGGTATCATGGCGTCTTGATCGTATTCCTTTTCAATCGAGACAAGTGGCGTTGCTGTAGGTTCGGGAAGGTTTGTAGGGTATGGAGAAAGGCCCGACTTTTGAGCTGGCCAACACAAATTGGAGACTGCCCCATTTGTTCTCAGAAGCTCGGCGATCTCTTCATTTCCCATCTCTAGGGCATAATCAAGGGCCCTTTTACCATTTTCACATGGATGATTGACGTCTATGCCTTTCCGGATCGCTTCATGAAGTTCCCTAACGCGTCCTGACCTGACGAGGAACTGAAGCTCTTGTGCGTTCGTTCCATTTGAGCCTGTAATATAAGAAGCCAGGACTCTTGCCACGTATCCTCGTTTCATACTGTAAGTGAGATCAAGTGGCGACTTGTTGCTAGTCCCCCTGCGCGATGCCATATCTGCTCCATTTTGCAAAAGGACTTCGATTGCCGACCGACTATTTCTGTAAACAGCTTCGTGTAAGGGGGAGTTGACGAGTGTATCTGTCCGTTGAGTGAGGTTAACTTGCGCACCATTATCTATCAACACTCTCATCATGGGCGTGTTATCAAGAAAGGCTGCAAGCCCGAGAGGCGTCGTTGGGATCGGGTCTTTGACCAAGCACTCGGTCTGAGCATCAATCCAAAAGGGAACCAACTTTTGCAAGTCAAAGAATACTACCCAGAACAGCCCGTCAATGCTGCCAAGGTACAGCACTTCTTCTTTGGATATGGGACCCTCCGATGCGTCACTATGGTATTCTAAGGCGGTTGGGAAGGGTGACTTCGTCTTGAATACTTCAAGAATTTGACACTTGATGAATTCATTCCATTCTTGGAACTTTGTACCCAAGAAATCTTCAGTAACGTGCCAGAGAGAAGTGTTCTGTTTTAAAACCTCTTCTAACTCGTTTCCCCAATTCGACAGTGCATAGGGTAATAAGGGGTATTGCTCAAAATATTCCTCATTAGTTTCAACCATCACATCCGACTTGCAATGATCTGCAAGTAGGCACTTCAGTTGGACTTCATGAATATGTTCCCGAATTGTTGGAAAGAAGTCTAAGCGTGTTGTGTCCTTTCTCAGGTAGCTGGTCAATGTCTCGTGTGCCAGAACAAGCCTGCCGTTCTCAGGATGAATCACGACTAGCTTCCCAGTTTGACTGTCAATGCCGCGTTCCCTCCATGTCCGTACGTTTGAATCGGAATTCGGATTTCTATCGGCGATTGAGAGCGCATGCTCTAGCTGATCCCCAGTTATTGGATGCTTTGCGAAGGCCACCCAGAATAATGCCTGGATGGACATACATGGGCGACCATCAACTAAACCATCAGAAGACGACTCGGACTTTAGACGATTGAGGCCCCGTTTGTACGCTTCATCGACTGTAGAAGGTAGCTCAGAGATTATTCGCTCGCAGTGAGCTTTGCTGTCTGCTCTCTCCACCTCGTCCATTATCAGCTGAGTTAATATGAACGATTTCTGGCATTCCGGAAGTAGGATGTCGATTATATCACAGGATTTGAACTCGCTGTGATGGTCCCAATCCTGTCTAGAGAAGCGTTCCTCCATGTACAGCACGAGGTCAATATCCGGCGCTTCCATGTATACTTGTGGGTCGTTTGTAAAGATCCTCGTGATACTATCGTAAGGTCGGGATGTTATCAAGAGTCGACAACTATCGTTTCCACGCTGAAGGTATCTCAGATCCTCAACCACTTTGCGCTGGAGTTCTCTGGGAACCTCATCGAGACCATCGAGTATAAGAACAGTGTCCCCGGAATGCTTCAAGGCGTGTTCGAGTAGCTCTTTCTGAACTTTCACTCTTCTTTGACCTGTAAGAATCGCAGGGTGATGATCGTCTTTGGAATTCTTTATCCAAGAGATATCCTGACGACATTCCAGCTTTGACTTGACCAGCTGTACCCATAAGCTCATCAATATCTCCATATGATCTTTGAGTTGTCGCATGCCATCGATTTGATGATAGCAGAAGACTGTGGCGACTTGAACGGCTGGAGAATGTGGTTCTTGATGTAGTTGGATTGCCCTCAGACGATCATCTATCGTGATACTGATTACCGAGTCATGTTAGTAAATGTGCAACCTGCTTGAAGAAGAAACTTACGCAAGCCCTGTTTTTCCACATCCCTCTGAGCAAGCAAAAACTTAGCCATGATCATCGATTAAAAAGAACTTTCAACTCACGTAATCCGTTGATCCAAAGAACTCCATTGCGTGAATGCTCCCAATCTCGATACTGATCGTTATCCAAAATCCACTGACCGGTTCCTTCTGTCACTTGCACACGTGGATATGCTCCGAGCAATTCTACTGCCATAGGTGGTGTCCAGCGCTTGATGAAATCATCGACCAAATCATCTATAAACAAAGTAAGCATATTGACCCAAGTATCGCAAGAGTATAGTGCTTTCCAAGAGATATCATTGAGGGGATAACATCAGTGAATGATAATGGATGACGGCTCTAGCGTAGATAACGGCTATCAGATTGATAAGCAGGGCTCACCTTGTTGTATGTCCGAAATACCACGAACAGACAGGGTCGTATTTAGCTGCGAAAGAATGTTGCTCAACTGGCGAGCCTTGTCCAGATCCCTCTTAAAACCGGTCTTTTCTCTTGCCCATTTGACTTTTTCCCATAGCTTGTGAATTGTGCGATTCTTCTTTTCCAGGTGTTGTTTAAGATCGGTGATACAGTCATCCGTTTCTTGAAGAACCTTCTGGAAGCCTTTGTTTGCTTCAAAACTAGAACCGTTTTTCTGGATATCATCCGCTAGTTGACTCAAGACTGCAATCTCTTTTGTTAGCTCCTCGAGCTCTTCTGTCGCCTTATGAATAGTCTTGAGGGTTTTTGCGATAACAAAAACATCTTCGATGATCTTCCTTACATCCCCGTAGGATGTCATTGCTGGTGAAAGGCAGAACGTTAGAGCTTTGTGTCATGGACAGGAAATAACAGAGAATTAATAAAGTTTCTCCTTGATAAATGGATTTTTAGAAATGTAAATTGTCTCAGCCACCGAGCGGGCCGCTTCTGCCTGATTACTGTGCCCAGACGTGAAGGGACGAGTCATATCTGGTGCAGCAGTTGGTGTTGGACCAGGTTGTTAGCCAACACATCATGCAAGCCCCTCAAGTCATGGATCAAAAAGGTTAAAGCGTTAAATAAAGCGGCCAATTAAAGATGAAAGGGAAATGGAGCTGCAAGGATCAGATCATGTTCTGTTACATATTTCGAAAACTTAAACATTTTTGATGTGCTTATGATTTACCACTTCAAGGTTGATCTGTCAGCGCAGTTCAACAAATAACATGGCGAATAGGTCAGGCTAAATAGTACCAAAGCTTGTTTTCTAGCTTACTGCACAAAAATCTCCAAACTTAAGCTTGTTCAATGGAAAAAACCCATGTAGCAAAGCTGGTACAGTCACAGAGCAAACACATACCAAGAAGGCAGTGTTGCAGGGAGGCAGTGTACCGGGGACAGAAACAAGGCGTTTCCGTTCGCTCATTGGAAAAATATCAACTCGGACAGTGGCAATGCAGTGGTAGTGATTAAATTGGCTCGTGGTAGGCAGGAATCCCGACGTCCATCCAGGTAGACTTCTTGAGTAATTGATATCGAGAAGCTCCTCGATCCAAGCGAACAAATTACTGCTATGACACCATCCCTGTCTCTGACTTTGGCTTCTTTAGAATATCTAAGGAAAATATCCATTCACCGTGTAAAGCTGTCCATTAGCTTGCCATGTTCCACCGAAAACATCGGCATCTTTTATGCACTGGTTGATTATGTTCCTATAAATGTTAGATCGTCGCCCTTGGAGCAGAACTACATACGTACTCAGTAGCATCCTGTATAATCGTCAGTAAGATCTCTTGTATTTGTCATATTGTAAAGCACACATACCCAGCAGTCCTTGAATCCCTGCTTTCCAGCAGTGTTCTTGCGGCTTATTTCGATTTTAACAGTAGTACTACCAATAGCTGTGTACTTCTTCCATGTTGTAACTGTGCAGGGTTGCTGGTATGCACACTCTGTGTTACTGCACATCTTCTGGCGCGCATCCCAGTATCCCTCTATAAAGCGGCTGGCAATACTTTCAGTTCCATAGCAGTCGGCAGCTAAAGAGCTGCCGAGGAAAACCGAAAGTGCAGCGAGGTTGAGAATCTGCATGTTGAAGAGATTTGGGGATAAGAGGAAGTTGAGGCTGAAATGTTTTGATGAGGGAACAGTAGATCGACGGCAGAAGATGTTGAGTTGATTTTATAATGAATTTATTTACCGAACGCTTTGTAGCATTCTCCACTGTATATACAGTAGCTGAGTAGATAAAAGTCTGCAGTGTGACGGATAAACTAGACAGTATTAGGAAACTCTTTCATCTATTCTTCAGGGTTGATTGCTTTGTCATTGCATTGGTAATGAATACGAAGTCAATATTTGCTGCACCCTGCAGGGCTGAGAGATAAATCGGGCGACTTATGCAATGCTTTCTTCCGGCCGATACTACCGTACTGGCTGGCAGCAGGCTAAGCAAATAAACTAGACTCAACTGATAGATAAATAGTTAGCGAGGAGACCCATATCTCTATTCTAGAACCACTTCGGCATATTTATAGACCATGCAGCATGTCACCTTACCCGCAACAGGCAGCTGTCACAATGCTTAATATACGGTGAGGCGGCCGACATCAATTTCTACATGCACAACGGCGGCCGACATACACTTCATCCTGCAGAGAGGCGGCCGACAGGAAGCTAGGATGAATGTCTTATCTATCATGGAACGACCAAACACGATATAAAGTCAGTTTGACATCCCGCAAGTTTCCAACTTTATTACCAAGCCACACAAATACTTTATTTCAACCTCATATCACCTCAACGTTCCAACATGAAGATCATCAACTTATCAGCGCTTGTCCTTTTCGCCAATGGTGCGTTAGCAGCAGACTGCCTTGGCACCAAAACAAGCGGTAGTATGGACAAGTTTCTGTCGGCCTTCTGGGAAGCGCGTGAGAAAATGTGCAACAATTCCGACTGCGCTCTCCAGCAGCCCTGTACGACAAGGGCTTCAAAGACTGCGGGAATTTTACGAAATACGATCAACGTTTCGATAAAACGCCAGAACACCGCTGGAAAGCCAGGTTTTAAGGATTGCTGGGTATGTCATAAGAACAGGCTAGACTGGATGCTAATCATTACTATGGACTCTGCTAACTCGTATAAACTAGGATGCGACCGAGTATGTTATTTGCCATCGTCTTTCATTCGTCTTGAGAGCTCTAGCTAACTGTCTTAGGAACATCATTGAACAGTGCACAAGGAATGGGTACCTGGATGGAATTTGGGAGGCCAATGGACAACTCTACCAGGTCAACTCGTACTACAGTAGCTAAACTTTACATCGTATATACCCTTAAACCTTGATCAATCATGAGATACATTGACTTTGAATAATTGAATTATTAATGGTCACAGCCTGTGTCTCCTATTTTGAACATATGACGATTTCCCTGACTCACGATGTGGTTGTCGCATAGAGTAAAACGTCAATTAGACAACATAGCTCGTAACCCTGGTATTTCCTCTGGTGTAATACCAACCTCCTCCCACCCGGTCTTCACTGCTTCCACTAGGCCTCCAAAATCGCGCTCCGCATAAGCCTCTGTGAATGCAGCGAACCTGGAAAACGTACAATCCGCCCCCAGCCCCGTGTCAGTCATAGCCCGGAACCAGACTTTGCCCACCCCTTCCAAAGGAGGACCTCCAGCGGAAATTGCAGCTAAATAGAAAGCATGATTTGGAATACCCGAGTTGTGGTGGACGTCATCATGTTTGGCGTAGTCAATGTAATGATCAGGCTGTGGAGGGTTGGTTGATGTCGGGTCAGAAAATGATCGCAAAAAACGAGGACGAGTTTTGAAGTTCTTGACCTCGCTTGAATTCACATCAAGTGATGTTGAAGGGGAATGACGACTGTGGTTATCCACAATCTTGCCACCACTTGCAGTCCAGAGCTGTTTACTGACTTTTGGGAAACTGGACCAACCGAAGAAACCTTCTGGAGACGCCCAAAGGCTCTCACCCACGGTCCATACACACTCAGAGGCGTTTTCCCATGCACAGGATGATGCGTGATGCTTGTACAATAGGCCAAAGACGTCCGCGAGATGCTCGCTTAGCTCTCCTGGCTGGCCTACGCTCTTTAAGCCACTTGTCCGAAGGATGACACCATGCGTTATTTCGTGGGCAACCACATCGTGGGCTTGATGAAAGTCATCCAGTAATGCTGGGTTCCCGCTACCGAGTACCACTCTTCTACCTGTCCAATGAGCGTTCAAGTATTTATGTCCGTAGTTTATTGTGATAGCTACAGCATTCCCTGTCTTTTCAAAAAGTCTGTAGCCATACTTAAACTCGAAAAAGGTAAATATGTCTCTGAGGATACTCGCAACAGTTTGGCTGCGGGCTCTGTCGATGGCTTGTCGTCCCCCATGGACACTAAGACCTGGCAGGGTTTCTTCGCCTCTCGCGGTGTAGATTAGAGGTACTATATCACCACGTGTATCGCGTACCTTGCCTTTACTTATGTCGACCTGACTTGGCACTTCGAGGCCGCTGAGTCGCTCAGACCTTTCCGCTCTGGATAGCTTGTTGTCTCCTTCGTCAACAATTATGGCATGGCTTGTATCGAATGAAAGGCTGTGGCCTCCATTGATGGTGTCATTAACACTCTGGCGAGCCTCGGGGCGCAGGGTATCATCGTTGGCCAAGTCGCGTAGAAAGCTGTCTGGGATAAACGAACACCAGTGCGGTGTGGCATGTCGCTCCATGATTGAAATCACGCTAATATTCGTAGATTTGGGATTTCTGATAGTGTAGTAGGAGATTAAAGAATCCAAGGTCAGGAAGTATGAAGCGAGGATTGCAATATGAAGGGTGGGCTCGGGAAGAGATAGTGGGCTCACTCCGAGCCTCGCGGTTGTGTGGGTGTGTAAGCCTGCGTAGAGGTTGCTCAGGTTGCCGTAAGGTTGCTGTGTTGAAGACATACAATTGGCTTGGATGGCAGAGCCTGCTTCAGCCACTCTCAAATATTGAACAACGCATCATCAGCATTCAAGATAGTCACTTCAAACATCTCTTATTGGAAGAGTCGGCAAATAAGTCCTCCGTCTAGGACTCACCCATAATCGCCAGGTTACACTAGTTGCAAGCTATAAAAGGACGCGCACACGACAGGAACATATCAGATAGAGATACAACATAACTTGAATTTGATCAAGATGGGCAACACCTATGTTTGCACCACACAAAGAGGAGAGGAGCCGACATTGGCTGCCTTACCCTCCTCCCAACCCAATCTACCATCCATCGTGGTAGGATATCAAGCCGTCATTCCAAGATGGAGCGGCTCACGTGACAATCCAACTATCCTACGGTGGTATCTCGAAGCTTCTACATTTCCCGATGAAGACGAAGCCAAGTTCGCAGCTGTGGCCTTGAACGAGGCTGCCAGCGAGTGGAATAACGTTAACTTTGGCGTCACTGTATATCAAACTACCAACAAGGATGAAGCAAATTTCAATCTTATATTTCGAAAGAAAAGCCAGACTGAAGGACTTCTTGCATATGCGTTTTTTCCAGGACGGAAACCCATGAATATTGTGGTAATGGCACTTGGAATGGATTCAACACATCGATTGACGTTGAAGAACACCCTTCTACACGAGCTCGGTCATGTATTTGGCCTTCGCCATGAGTTTCCTATAGAAGAAGAACAAAGGGGCGCTAGGCTATGGAGTGTTCCTAACGAGGACTCAGTCATGGCGTACAATCCAGTCCAGCAGATTCAGGAAACAGACAGGGCAGGGATTCGAACATTTTATGGGTTGAAAAACGGGCATCTAATTGGCGATGCTCCAGTAACATACTACGTGCCAGAACTTGTCAACATTTAGCTGATTACTTTGAAGCCAGGGGAATATTGCAGACTTTTTAAATGATTTTTGACAATGTTGTTTACTCTCCTACCCACTCAACGCTGTTGCTATCTTCTTGTGCCATGATTTGATTGATGCGTCTATCGAATTGAATCCCCCCTTTATTAGGGCTCAACTAATTCTCTTGGTGCTAGTTTCTAGCCTCGATATCAACTGGTCCTTCGCCCTCGGTCTCCTTCTGCTTGATAGCCCAAGCAAGCTCCTCGTCAGCCTTGGCTGCTCTCTTCTCATCCTCGTCTCCAAGCTTGACATTTTGAACCAGATAGACCATCACCAGAAGCAAACCTGACACACAAACAGATCCGATCGCGAGAGTCTGTTGTGTCTGGCGGTAGCATGTATCAATGGCGTCTCTGTCAGCACTACCAGCCTCATATCCACGGGCAACAACAATCGATCCAAAAATTTTGCGACCTTCTTCTTCGCCAAAGTATGCAATGAGCTTTCTTGGTAGCAAAGAGTTCCAGATTGCACCGCTGACTGTAACACCCAGATTGGAACCAAAACCAAGAGATGAGAGATAAACAGCTGTTGCGATGGCAACTTGTTCGTTCTCGAGGACGGCTTGGAGGGATACTTGAAGTGGGACTTGAGTAAAGCCGCGACCGACACCGAGTAGTGATTTGGCTGTGATGAAAGCGGCCTCACTGGCGATATGTGTTCCAGAAATATTGGTCAAGTAGATCGGAAGCCCAGCAGCCAGGATGATACACACGACTCCAAGCATGATGAGAGGCTTGGTGTTCTTGATGAACTTGAGCGAAAGTCCTGCCGCCAAAGCACCCACGTTGTAGGCTACACGCTGAGCATTGTCCACTCGTGTCGCCGCGCCGGGAGAATAGTGTCCTGCAACCTGCAGAAAGCTTGAAAGGAATGGTCGGTAGATACTATCGGACATTGCGATAATGATAACCGATGCGCAAGCAATGACAACGTTGTGCTCGCGGATGGTACGGTAGGGAATGATGGGGTTGGATGCGAACTTGCCGTCCCAGACGAGGAAGCCGATAAAGGTCAAAACACCGACTATGATGAGGACGATAGACGAAGGTCTGCTCCAACGATCGGTGTTCATGCGGCCGGCAATGGTCATCGGTAGCAGGGTCATAGCAAGACCAGCGACGAGAAGAAGCGCGCCAATAAGGTCCAACTGAGATCCGACATGCTTTACCTTGCCAAATGGTCCAAGAGCAGCACCATGCATGAAGGATATTTTCTCGCTGAGTAACCCGACCTTCTTTGCTCGGCGGTTCATCCAGATCATGATACCGATCGTGGGAATGGCAGTGACAGGCAGAATGATAGACCACATGCCAAAGCCCCATCTCCAAGAAGAGTTGAGGAGGATGTGTTCGCCCAAGTATGTTCCTCCGTATAGAGTCGGGATCGCGGTAAGGGACTCGGGGAGTGTGAAGAGGATACCTCTGTTGACGAGAGTGGTGATGTCGGCGATGAAAATTTGCTGCATGATGTTCCAAGCGGAATCACCGAGGACGTCAAAGATCGATCCAGCCTGACAACTGTTAGCCTTCAATCACAAAACGACGAGGCTGATGTACCAGGAACGTGTCAACGTTGCGACAAGATGCATACATAGCATTACCAATGGCCATGGCCAACGCGCCACCTGCAAAGCCCTGTGGTCGTCCAAAATGCTACAAGGAAGATTAGCGACACTCCAAAGAGTAGCTAAAAAGACTCTTACGTTGGCAAGTTTAGCCAAGAGCGGATAAGACACGATTCTCACAATGCCAGCGACAATTGAACCTGTGGCCAGAAGAGAATGTGCTTTGAAGTGGCTTGTCGCATATGGCTCGTAGACATTTTGAGTGTAGACTGTTAGGTTCATGAAGAAGTTCATAACAAGAAGACTGATAATTATCAGTATGGGTTGAGACTTGGATTGGGATATGACTCACCAGCCAATTGCGATGCCCAGGGTCTTGGTAGTCCATAGCTTTCTCACAGCTTCATTCGCAGACCTAGGCTTTTCAGTCTGTTCCGCGACAGCTTCACCATCTCGACTCATTTCGTGCGCCATATTGAGATAGACAAATGGTAGAGAAGAACAAAAACAGTCACAGCCTGGTGAGACAAACTTTTTCCCCCAAAACTGGGCAGCCCAACTCTTAAATGTCCAATAATCCCCTCAACCGCATAACCGGAACGGCACTTATTCCTAATCCTCCCACTCAGGCATGGGTTATCGCGGTGATCTTTTCTCATCGTGGTAAGGAGAGCTGATTGATAGCACGGCTTGGCATCAGACCCTTGGAGTCACTTGTCTGCAAAATGTGTCTGCCAAGGCACTATCACGTAAAAGGTTGAGGGGTAAGACGAAATTGCATGTCAGAGATTATCAGACCGTTACATCTTATCAGATGACATATAGTCGAACCACTTAAGATGGGTTAGGTTTAAGCTTGATTGACAAGGTTAAATTGAGCTAGTGAGAAGTTTTTTACTCCTTGCACCAAGTGACTCCAGGACATAATTAAGCAAGGAACTCAACAATGTGTTCTGCCCTGTACCCATTATTGTTAAATTGCGGCCCCAGATTAGTAGAAAAACGGGCTAATACCCAAGTGTTCGTATACGTAAAACTCCATGTTTCCCCAGTTGCAACGCAATCAGGATCACAGATGATCTCTGGGACTCTGCATTCTAGCACATCGCCAGTCGTATTGGGGACTTCGCATGTAAGCTTGGCCTGCTCAGTGGTCGGACTAGTATCACATCGCACCCAGTAGGCGAGTCCATTGTTGTCTCCAAAGTAGCCGCAGATCGGCTGTTCGTTATCGAGCATGAGGTAGTGCGTGACAGGGTCGACAGCGAAGAAAGCGTCGCTGAAGTCACCTTCGCTGTTGTCGTAGAGAAGAACAGCGTATCCATTTCTGTCGGCCAAGAGAGTTTGACCAGTAGTAGGACCACCTTGGGCGGTGAGACGAAATAATGGGACGGCGGTATTTGACGGAACTGCAGTAGTCGTCTCGATTGTGATTGGAAGATCGACAGACTCGGAGATTGTACCGGATGTTGCAGTGGTTTCAGCAGTGTTCGTTTCGGTAGTTGAGACCACGGCAGTGGCAGTTTCAGTTGTGGTGACCTCCGAGGAAGATGCGGATTCAGCGATTGTCGTGACTTCGGTACTGACAGTATCTGTCTCGGTACTAGTAAACACAGCAGAAATAGCTGATGATAGGGTCAAGCTTGATGTTGCTAGTTCAGTTGCGGATTCGAAAGATGAGGATCCCGACTCTGGAGTATCTCAGTCAGTTGAATCATTATCATTTATATCGAGCTGGTAGTGATTTACCGGAAGATCTCGGTTTACAAACGCTCGCAAAAGAAACATGAAGACCAGCAAGGCCAATGGCCAACGAATGAAGGACGCCACGACGCATAATTTAGAAGAGCGATACAACGAATGACGTGGGTGGGAATGCTTAAGAATATCTGAAGAAATAAACAGGAAAAGACTCACATTATAAAGATCTTGTCTTGACGTGTTGTTGTGGAAATGAGCACGCTGCACTATTGAAATCGGTGCCTGAATAAAATCAATAGTTCCTGTTAGTAGCTCAATTAGCGCATATTTCCAACAGAAGTCAATTGGTTAGTTAGGTTCTGAGCTGAACATCGTTAACGCTACACTACTTCAAACCACGCTAAAGAAAAAGGAGATTCTTGGAGTTGTGCTTGACGCTGTTTATTTATGAAGATCAGGAAAACTATATGATCGGGAGGCCGCCACATATGTACATTCTGATCCATAAGAGATCAACATGGGCGTATGACTAGATGCCGTGGAATCTACCAATCGTACACCGAAAGTATCCTCAAAATAGCCTGAATCCATATAACTAAATACATCATCAATATTTTCACACTCAAGAACTTCTAGACCTTGGTTGCAATATACCATCGGCACATCACAGACCAGCTCAGAGTCATTCTCGATCCGACAGGTAATGAGTACGTCCTGTTGTGAAAGGACTTCTGGGCAGACTACAAGTCGCGGATACGGTTTTTCAATGGGATAAAATCCACAAATAGGCAGTTTGTTGTCTAGCAGAAGATGGCCGCTGAGGGAATCGATGGTGAATAAACTCGTGGTATAATCTGGTTGTTCGGATGTGGGAAAGGATAGTTGGTGGCTCTTTGCTCGATCCGATGTAATAAATTGTCCCGCAAAGGGGCCATTGAGAGGTTGGACACTGAACATTGGTGGTAGTACTTCTGATGTAGTTGTAGAAGATGTTGTCATAGATGTCGATGTTGGAATATCAGTGGTGGTGATAGACGAATCTGAGACTAAAGCCGTTGTGGATAATGTTTCTGTAGAAATTTCGGTCGAGGTTGTCGATTCGACGATACGACTTTCGGTGGAAGAGCTTGCATCTGTCGTGATGACTGTCTTGGAAGTTGTTGTAGCAATGAAGACCCCACTCGTGGTAGAGGCATCGTAGGCCAAGACTGATGTCGATACTGAGACCAACGAGGAACTCAAGGCTTCCGACGATAACAGAGACGGAATGATGGATGCTGTGTAGTTTCAGCGTCAGTGTGACTGAAGTCGAGGAAGCACTTACTTAATAACTTTAGTTTATATAATAATT
>LXHY01000276.1:0-10678 GCA_002093855.1 Fusarium praegraminearum | reverse complement strand
CCTTATCTAATTATAATAGCCTAGAGGGATTTTAAGTCTCAGATTATAAGCTTCATTTAGTAGTTATAGTTCGACAGATTGCGTGATTTATTAATAAGCCAGTTTAACCCAATTTATTACTCTGGAGCCTCTATTTTTGGTCCCTTGGTGCAACGTTCCTTTGCGACACGAGAAGGTGTTCATAGCGGCCATTGTAATTACTGAACAGCCTGAACGTTATGTTACAAGTGCCTCCAACAATGACAATCGCCAATCATTTGGCACGGATCGTATCTGTCGAGGACTGAAGAGGCCAGTTAAGGGTAATACTGCGTGGCGCGAGGTTGAACTCAAAGCTGGGTCCTGTAAAATCTTCGTAATCATATGTTGAAACAGAGAGCCACAGAGGGTGGTTTAGAAGCCCTTGTTCGTTTGTAGTATTTCTCGGGGTTAAACCCCCCTCTTCACTTTCATTGCTGTCTATAAGGCAATCTCCACTCTTCATCGTAATCTGTACCTTGTTCTTCTTCGCTATCTCACTTTCCGCCAGCTTGCGTATTAAGCTCGCATTAGAATAGGCACTGATAATGTTGACCTCATCATTAGGATCCGGCGGGGTAGGTGCAATGCAAGCCGCCAAGAAGACCCCAGAAGGGGAATAGGATTGCCACGACGACATTGTGACCTGACGTACTCGCTGCGGATAACGAGAGGTCTGCTATGCCACCAGAACGGTATGAGTGCAAAACCGCTCCGTGACGCTCAAGTTATACTATCAATTGCAGACACGGTATCGTGGAAATGCACCATGTTGGCAATACAGCAACTTTCTATGAGGCTCTGGAGTCTCGGATCTCTGAGATATAGAAGTACTATGTAAATGCTCACCATAGAGCCCCTACCATAGAGCCTAGACGTATTTAATGTAGGCCTCTGTTTGACGACCTAGAGACGTGAAGACAATATAGGACACAAATTGAACCTTGTATAGGATTCTCCACGTCTTATTAATGCTTTTTAATTTCTGAAAGCCCGGTAATTTGCACCTCGAATATGTCTGTATTGTCGTTCTGTGCTATGTTTCGATTGTGCCGAATATAAAGATTTTCGATATTCGTGGCCACTTTGTCGATGGCTTGGAAGTCCGAATGTCGTGTCTGTAACTCAGAGGTCAAGTCGTGGGTCTGCCACCCGAACTGTTGCCTCGGTCTCAGTTGAAGGGACCGTCTGTGAAGATTCATACATATATGTTCCAACATGGTACCAGAATAACGGTAGCTAATCGAAAAAAGGTGACGCGGTTTTGACCGGCTCTCCGGTGCTGAGTTCGGCTGGAACGAACTATTGACGATGTCTTGAAGTTAATTTGCGTCCAAAGCAAACGGAGATATGGGAGCCTAATGTTATTTGTTCATGACTGTATGGTCGTTCTAATCTATCTACATGTATTCCTATCATCCGAGATGAGCCACCATATTCATCAGTGATGAGATAGCTTTTATAAGCTCAGATGACAACAAGCCCCTGGCGATCAGCCAACAGAAGACTCTACCCACCGAAACTGCTAGCCAGTGTGTTCAAACGATGGTATTCATCCAGTTGGCGCGAGTGCCTGAGAGCCTTGATCCACCTGCATCAATGTCCGCCATATGTTCTGCGGCCTGCGTTCTTTTATCTCTTTGTCGAAGTACTGCTTTTACTGGATGGCTTGAAGACATGCTCTTCGGATTCCACCGTTCAATCGAAGACATAGCTCTGGAGTGTACACTGAATCGAAAGTCGGAAGATGATGTCGGTGAGTTTGCTATCGACATGTAAGGCTACAGATGTGACAGCTATACTTATTTACGGGACAGAGTTGTGTGATAATGTTGGTAATGCATCTCTATCTCTTGGTGATAATATTAACAACTGTCTCGTATTCGGTCAATTTCGGATGCTGTGGTTAAGTGTTCCCTCAGTGCTTATCCTTACTTATGAACACTAGCGGTGCCTGATGTTAGACAATCAAATGACATGTCAGCATACTTCTGAGAACCAATCGGGCGGGTTTAGCTGGAGCGCCGAATGCTAACAAGTCCATGTTTAGGATAGGATTATGGCGATGTCTCGATATCTCTGTATTGGGAGATCTTTGTTAAGATTCCACATTTGGTAATAGAGGTTTGTGTTGGGCGAAAAGACGACCATACATTAACGTGCAAATACAAGTGTATATGGAACTTGGGTAAGAGGCCCTGGTCGAAGGAAGGCTTTATGGCTTGTCATGAGGTGACGCCTTACATAGAGATAATATCAAGAGTGGGATGGGCGACGTGGAAGTTATGCCGGGTGTTTGATAATGGGTAATAATGCCAAGAGGGAGGGAAATATTGAGGCGAAGGATAGATAGTTTTTGGTGTTTCTGCTGGTTGGATTAAGGTGCCGAGGCATAATAAGAATATCTCGGTAGGAAATCCATGCGTATGCTTTCCAGATATCTAGTGCTAAATTTAAGAAAGAAGAAGTAATAAAAGAAGGGGATACAAATGCAACATTCCATGAATGAGAAATAGAAACTCTCTATTGGTAGATAAACATATGATCAGTAGGCAAGTGAGACTGAAGGAAAGAGGAGTGTTGAATTGTCCATGTCATTTTCCGAATCTACGTAATAAGGCACAATAGGAGCATGAAGAGAGAGGCAGACAAAACCAATAAAGAATACTATCCAAGCAGGGCTAAGGAAGAGAAAGAAGTGAGCTAAGGTTCGTTCTACAATAAAATGCATTTGGCATGTGGGCTGACTATGGCTGATTGAGGTACCCTAGGCACAGACTGCTGATTTAGAATAATTCATACCCAACGTTAACCAACACCTGACCACGACGAAAGCTGCAGTTTCCTTCAAACGCTACTACATACATCACCAATACCCAAGACCCCAGATGTAAAATATTCTCAATCTCCACGAGCATTAGCCCATGATTTGCCCTTTTGGTACGCAGCATCGCGCAATTGCATCATCTTGTCCTCATACGCTTGACCTAGCTGATTCAAGCTATGCTGTGCTGAGTAGGTAGCAGTACTGTCGATCCAATCTTTGATTTTATTATCCTCCATTGAATTATGGGTCTCAATAAATGTCAGTGGCAAGAGCTGAGGACGCCTGTAGTAAGTGATATCAGTATGTAAAATCTCGGACATCATCTTGGCAACCTACTTACTGGTCATCTATGTCGTTAAGGTTAAGACCTTTTGCAACGGAAGCTAACTGCGTGTCGTCCTTGTTCTCGTTCCTCTGCTGACCGACCAGCCATGCTCCAAGAACCTCACCACTAATGCCTTGAGTCATCCCGTTTTTGACCCATCTCCTTGCTGCCGCATCCCAGATCAGGATCTGATGCTTTCTTATCTGTTTATGTTGGTATTTGAGGAGTTTCTTGAAACCCTGAATAACACACGCATTGTATGGTTCGCTGGGATTCGTCTCGAGGTTGCATTTGTGAACAAGTCGCCAGAACGCCCTGTTGTCTTTGCAGATTATTTGATCAATCTTGGGTCCGTCAGGGGATTGGTCACTTCGGTCATTCTCGGCCGCGTCAAGGAGAGCGGCGGCAATCATGCCTCGAATGGTGTTGCAGAAGATGATTGTGGGGATTTTGCCGTCGCGCGACTGTTTATCGGTATATGTTTTCAGAGGAATGCTGCAGATAACGGCCGAGGTATTCGAAGGACACATAGCCAAGGTGATAAATAGCTGGTCTTGTTTCATGAGCTTTTATAACGGAAAAGTAAATTGAAAGACTTACTGTATATTAACTCTGGCAAGTATGCGAATAGAATAAAGTCTGGAGAATGCCGAGATTAAAACCATCGAAATAGAGATGGAGGTAGTATATGAGAGACGCAGGGAAGGATAGGTAGAGTAGAAACGTCTTGACAACTGTATAGTAAAGTTTTAGGCAGACACAATTACCCTATTCCTATGTAGGTAGCATGAGTTGCGTAACTAATCAGTTATATGATTAGTAATTCATGTCTTACATAACTTTAAATATACATAGTATAGTATTATAATTAACTTTATATAGCTTATGTAATTTAGTATTAGATAAATAATTATAAGAAAATAAAATGCTATATAATCTTAAAATAAAGAGTTCTTTATTACTTTTTTCACTAGTATATATTATTATAAAAGAGACTTATTCTTTGAGATCAAGAGATAATATCAAAGAATATTAAAAATGTCTTTATTTAATAGTTATTTAAGTTCGCAAATAAAAGGATAGTTTGTGTCTTATTAGCACAGTGGCCTATGGGTCACTTAATCGCTATGTATTGTATTTATAGTTTCGTCTAAAAAACATCATATTCTCATCTTCTCTTCTTTAAAATCTCAGTATGCACCGTGGAATATATAAGGAGAACATCTTCTTACCGCCTGGCAATTACCAAATTATGTTAACCAGGACCTTTTCTAATAAACAAGGCCCATGTACTAGCATATGTTTCTGGAATGGGTTATATCTCGCCATATGACATTTTTCGCCAGGACTTCCTTGTACAAGAACATCCCATTCAGCATACTGCCACTGTCCGCTTGGACTCCTCTTATGAGGCTATCCCGCTAGGGATACTGTCCGCTTGGACTTCCTCTTATGAGGCTATCCCGCTAGGGATACTGTCCGCTTGGACTTCCTCTTATGAGGCTATCCCGCTAGGGATACTGTCCGCTTGGACTTCCTCTTATGAGGCTATCCCGCTAGGGATACTGTCCGCTTGGACTTCCTCTTATGAGGCTATCCCGCTGGGGATACTGTCCGCTTGGACTTCCTCTTATGAGGCTATCCTGCTGGGGATACTGTTCGCTTGGACTGTAGGCTGGGAGATAGTCAGCTTGGTGATATTAGTCTTTGAAATCTATAATGTAGATTGCCTGGAGGGATCTAGTTAAAGATGTTGCTGAAAAAGTCTTGTGAGACATCTAGGGTTAGGTATCAGCCCTTGGCTCCGTTAAAGATTAACCGAGGTATAGCCGACTAGACTTACTAGTATCTACTAAGTTACTTAGCGGTAACTCCCTGTGTTATGCTGACTACTGAAATGGTAGTTATTTTTGAAAGCTATATTTTAAACCCCTTTCTAGTCCTTATGTTGTATGAAGTTTTGAAATTTCTGTAATCTGTGGCGTTTTAGGATCCATAGGCAGCTCCTAATCCCTTCCCACTTATAGCTTAACCTTCCCATGGCACTACCAGGTTCGTCAATGAATCACAAATGTCATATTCCAGTGTTACCAAAGTCGATAAAATGGGTATATTAAGCTCTAAAAAACCTACGCTTATGGAGAAATAGACACTGTATCAAATTCGCCGTTTGCTATTCTAGGACAGGAACGCCAATGCGAGGCCGAGCTACCACATCATATCGACTCAACGAAATACAGAGTAAGGCTGGGTTAAAAGCAACCATCTTTGCTCTTTTTGTTTATCTATATAGTCATTAGTAGCATGCTGTAACTTGCTTAGGTATTCTTAATCCTGCCTTATATTAAAACCACTTCTCCTAACGTTATTTCTTATTTATATTATTTTTAACTAAATATTTATTATCTCAATCTAGTCATCCGTATTATTAGCTTTCCCTTTCTAGTTATTTAATACCTATTCTTCTATCTTTTATGTACCTTCTTTTATTTGATATCCCGTTTAACTATGTACACTCGTTGTTGTCACTAACCTTCTTCTGGACGCAAATCAATTTAATCGCGTTTGCGCTCTAGCCCGCCATGCTTCCCATCTTCGGCACAATCCCAACTAGACTTGTGCTCAGATTCGAGCGATGATAACAGCTCCTCTGTGTCTTTTGGGCAATCGCCACGGCGGCCTAGCAAGCCACCAATCCTGATTACCGCGCAATCCGACCAGACTAGCTATAACCACCACCAGTGCCACCGTCTCACTATCCCGTTTTTGCTCATTCCTGAAGTGACCTAACCGCATATACTATATATATGGATCCCTCCAGTTGGATTTCTACCAATCGTATCCTCCATCTTAAGTAGAACTCGGCTATTTTGTCACCTGTTGACAAACATATGTAGCCAACTGGAGTGACAGGATATGCTATCCGCGTGCCATGGTTTGGGCCTAACCCCCAGATCATCCTTGACCATGAACGAGAAAGCTTCATGATGTCTGAAAGACATTCTTCACCTTCCAAAGCGGAGTCAAGTGTCTGACTCGATACTTCGCAAACACTACACAAGGATAAACCCAAGCACCCAAGAGGTAAAGGACGTCACTTATTCTTCTATTGCTATTGTTTTTCGTATATCCAGTGGCTTCTTTACTAGGCCATGTTATACAAACAGCTTTAGTGTACATCTCAACCGACGATATAACAACGAATCCATCCAATATTTTGGGACCCGTTTAATTGCTATATGATAACTGGCAAGACGCGTTCCTACCACTTTGCAGTCCCTTTGGGGTGTCTTCTGCCATAACACCGCTTCGGCCAATGCTGATACACGAGGCACTCCGTGAAGAGGGTTTTCAGCTAAATTACAAATAGGCACCTTCGGAATACACTGATATCTCCGGTTCTAACCTCAGCTTATTGTAAGAATCGGTCAATCTGCGATCTGAGATTCAATTGATGGTGGACAAATTTTGGAAGCTCCGTGACTACGACGAATGCGCTTATGTCATACCGTGGCGTCCCCTTTTGTGCGTGCATCGGGTGGGTATCACGAATACGGCGGATATACTGATGTGCATGTGTAAGTACTGGGCGACTAAGGAGAAACTTAGCAATTAGGTCGTGGAGCCTTTGTGGAGCATTAAGAGCATGATGGATAGTCTTCCAGTAGAATAGTCTTTGAGCTGTGTTGAGAAAGAGCTTCACGAGTTCCACGATGAAGATTGACGCGACAGCTGGATTCTTGATGTGATATCCTATTCGCGCGAAACGACTTTGCCTCTTCTCTATTATATTCATTTTCTGGTGACAGAGGCACATGTCAAACTGTCCAGTCTTGTGATTTAGATAGCTGGCCACTTTATCTTCCGTAATATGGTCTCCACCGAGGTTATAGTTAGGAAATATCGACCCGTACGTTGGACAGTGGTGAGGCACCATGTCGATGGTTGTTTCCTTGGATAATCCAGTGCAGATATTCTGGGAAGGAGTCAAAAGGCTTCGAAGGGTTCTATAATCGGAATTTGGTGCAGTTACAAGAGGCAAACAAGAGAGCTTTCAAAATTTTTGAGCAACAGCTAGCTGTTATCAACGCTGAGTCGGGATGGAGATGAAGAAGACCAAAATGACCGTGTCAAATTTACTAGCCTATGGAAGAATTTCGGGCCACGATGACGCCGATACCAGCGACCAGAGAGCAGTCATACCCACTTACATGCATGCATATCTAATTACATTAATACATCATTTTCCCTCGAGCTCTTCCTTCTTCAGGTTTAACTTATAGAAGAGCCCTCGGTTCCGGACGAGCCACAAGCTGACCGCATACTCATCCTCCACGCACCGCTGTATTGCGCACCGCACTCCCTCCAGAGAGTTCGGAATGTGGGTACTGGTCAGCTCCGCGTAGCATGGCACCTCTGGCAGGCTTATTTCACGTTGCTGCAGTCCTCGCTCCACCGCAGTGTTAACACTCCCACCGTTCAGGGATTCCGTCATGCCACTTGTAGTTTCCAACATCGATAGACTTGTGCGGCTGGAGTTGGCAGGACCTGACAGCATTGACTGGTCAGAATCATGCATGTTAAGCGTGATGACCACCAAACTCTCTCTTTCGGACAGCGGAACTCCCGAGTGACCCAAATGTCTTCTATGCTCTGTGAAGAGATTCTTGTATTCATGGAGGATGCGAATGTCGCCCGTGGTGTATTTGCTTCGCGTGTTGCATATTTTCTGTGCTATTGCCCCGAGGTCTTCGATGTGTGTATGGCGTTTGTTGAAGAGAATGACGTCAGCTTCTTGTTCTGTGACGCCATCGCCGTTTCTATTGAATGGCGACGTCCGGTGCGCGATGATGCCTTCCGCGACCTGACGGATGAAAGTTCTGTCAGCTGATGTTGGGTGCAAAACACGGATTCTCTCCTGGGCTTGCAGGATTCTTTTGTCCGTGATTGTTGCGGCATCCATGGTAGTTGGTGTGTGATGAAAGGTTGTTAGTTGTAGGTAGTTGTAGATTTTAAAACGGAGTTTGTGGTGAGCCCTATGTGTAACCGATAATACGTCAAATCCAGATGACATAAATCTGCATATCCAGACAATCTACCGTGTTTGCCGTTAATTGATTGGTAGTGATGACGATTGTTGCAGCCTAGTTCAACTGCAGTAAAGTCGCACATAAAGGTCGTACAAGAACGTATGCGCTGCCTTCTATGCGCGCTCTATGACTCACCCTACCCCTAATGCAAGTATATGGCAATGCATTAGATAGTTCAGCTGACATATTTGCGCATTGTGACAAAGAGAGTACATTAACTCCCCACTTGAACTTCAATACATCGTCCTATTAGCTCGACAAACATATCAGTCGATGATTGTCAGGAATGGCGCCCAGTACTGCTCGTTCCCGGTGTTGGTACAGGATAAACACCGCAATGACGTTAGTGACTGTGCACATGGAGTTTTACTATTTTAGAAGCAGTTATCACTATTTTCGCCCCACCTTTAGACTAAGCTTAACTTCACTTCAACATTTGACATCCTTATTCACATACCGTGAATACCTGGATTTCATAATGTGCCGGACGAATAATTCAGAGAGGATATGTGGTAACTCGATTGCCCTGCTCAAGGCACCGCAGCATAGGATTGTCTGGGGTTCAGAATGCAAACGCGTCGTCAAAGACCACATACTAACACAACGAATCAACCCCTTGACCCTGAACAACAATTTCTATCTACTTCTCCAGACGATGTTTCTTACACAACATGGTAAGGAGGTGGAGATGATAGGTAGTCGAAAAGCCCTTGGTCTGCTCAAGCGAAAGGTTAGCGAGATGGAGAGGGCCGGACTTTTCTGGTGTCAAGAAGGGGTATATTACTGGCGAGATGACGCAGACAGCTTCTTGGAAGTTGGTGGTGACTGGAATGATTGGTCACCTGGAGCAGTATCTGGTTACGTTACGACAACGACACGCAATACATTGAGCCCAGCCCCAAAGAAAACCTCATTTCCACTGTTACCGGAGACACCTTCACTGGCATCAGCATCAAAAGGTGACCCATCACAGAGCTCATCTTTACGATCATCTCCAATGGCTCAGTCCGGAAACATTGACAGAACCCAAAGGCTAAAGACAAGAGGATACATGGGCATAGGCAGTATTGGAGGTGTTGCGAGAGATATTCACATTGAGGGGCAGATCGCCAAGTTTTATGGAGAAGCAACAGCCCATGCGACCGGAGAGTTCACGAGTACCGTATCAACGGCGAATGTGAACAACAACAATGGCAAAAGGAACATATTCGAACGGCGTGTGGAAGGGGATTACATTGTGCATAATGCTCAGACCTCTTTTGTCCCTCCCAAGCCAAAACGAAATCTAGTTCAATCAATAATACGCCGGCAATCACGAGGTTCTTCGCCGTCAACAGTTTCTGTAACGTCCATGTCGACTGCGACGTATTTATCGAACGTATTTACCAACCCTTCTCGGCCTTCTACACTCGCTTCCTCGTTATCAACGCTTACCTCTATCATTCCCCCTCCTCCTACGCTGTCATCCGAATATTCTACAACTCTATCGTCAAATATCTCGCCACAAGACTCAATCTCGAACGTCGGGGTCAGGATCGTCGCCTCTAATCAACCTCTCGATTTGGTACACGACTTCACTCAGGAAACGCTCCTGAGCAGTATTGATTCTTTGTCGCTTCAACTAATTCGCTTGAAGGTTGAGGAACTTGCCGGTGAAGGTGGCTCGGAGTTGGATGCTAGACGAACGCTCCTTCTTGAGCGTCTAGAATTGGTTGCCGAGAGACTTGACCTTGTGATGGGAGCAGGACCTGAGTCAGGCCTTTTGGCCAGGCCGTGGTGGTGGCTAGAGCGTATTGACAGTTGATTCGTGTTTGTATTTTCGAAAGTCTACAGAGATGTGGATTGTCATTTTCAATGAAGATTTGGTATGTTCATGGCGGAAATAGAATCGTGGTAATATAATATCTTGGACTAATGCCCAATCGTGAACATTATCGGACAGTGATTTAAAGACCCGAGAATGGGAATCAGGTTCTCATTTAATCACGTAGATAGTTGCGTCAGATTCCGAGCCATTCTCGTCTGTAAAACCTCAATATGAATGACATTCAATACAGTACATGTATTCTCGACGCACTGATTGTTATTTTCAGTATGTCTTATATATGTATTTGTAGCATAAGAATTTACTATTAACTACACTTATCTTTCGTATTATCAAATAAACCTTTATTACTGAAGGGATATAGTATAATAATTGTGACACTATGTTGTCTACTGTGCTGCCTTCGCTATATTATCAAACCTTTGCGTCCTTTATTCTAAGCTCTCTTCGCCCTCAATTAGATCCCCAATATCTCTAAACGGTCCTGTATCAAGTCCCCCAAAGTATATATTTTAATATAAATTGCCTAAATGCCTAGCTGCCGACTGAATTTTCCCCTTCTAATATTAGCAAAGAAATATAAAATAACTCCT
>LXHY01000274.1:0-64684 GCA_002093855.1 Fusarium praegraminearum | reverse complement strand
GATGGAGGGTCCATCGAGCCTCCAGAGTTGTTCAAAGGGTCCGTGTAAGCTCGGAACTAGAAATGTCTCGTCAGTACGAGCCCATGAGTGATCAGTTGACACTAGGAGATGTGATGTGATGAGATGAGGATAGGCGTCCGTGGAAAACTCTGGCATCGAAACATGATCCCCCATTCCATTTCGTTCCTTCGTATGCGACATGCACTCCTAACTCTTTGTCTCCGTTGCCAAACACAACTCTATACAAATCCCAAATTTGGGCCATGGTCTAGACCCTGTACATGATAATCCTGCCGTGCCCATCCACCCACCCAATCTATCCCACAACGCCTGGTATAAATGCCTCAAAACCTCGCCAACATCAGCCTCGTGATCTCCTCAACATCGATGTCCTCAAGTGTCTCGAGGTCGTCAAGCTGTGGGATCACTCGACTTTGCCTGTTTCGCGTCTCCCGTCTTGATCGGGGGCGATCAAGACTTCCCCAGTAGGCTGTACCCTCCTAATGGTTGCCTGCTGGTTTCGAGACATCCTCAACCTGTTCCGCGTGCTGTTGCTCTTCATCCTGAGCCGATCCCCGACCCGGGGCTCCAGATCCATCCAGGTCCATGGGGGAACCTCTTGTGACATCCTGTAGATCCTCGAAATCAGGCGAATCGGCCCGGTAAGGCTCTGGGGAACGCATAATCACATCCTCAAGAGTTTCCGTTATGCCAGGGTATCCAGGAATTCCTCGATCCTCCCCATCTTCAGCGGAACCACTCACCTCGGAATTGACGTCTTCATCGTCTCCGTCTCCATCTTCGTCCTCCTCGTCACTGCTGCTGCCGAAGCCAGACATTAATGTTCCGGCGCTGATAGTGAAAGGACCGATGCCGTTTCCGCTGTCCTGGTTGAGCTCGATGCCACCGTTCAAGCCAGCCTCAGCCAGAGCACTGGATCCGCTGTTTCCGGAACCTCCGCTCAACCCAGAAAGGCCAACGCCTCCCAGTCCACTGCCGCCGCCCATGGCTCTGTTGCCCATAGCAACCTCTGGTCGTACGCCTCCTAGAATGGCGTTATCTCGCTCGCGTGTTTCGGCAAGTGATCCCTCTACGTAGCTGATCCATTCCTGGCTCATAACCCGGTCAAGGACTGTCTCCGAGAGGAGCTCCGGGGGGTGACGTTCTGTAAACTTGACAACCTCCTCGGCAATCAGGGTAAGGTGGCCCATGTAGCCCATGCGGGTCTTGGTCTTGGCCTGGGACTCATCGCTGGCCTTTTGGCCATTGATGATGGCGCTTGTGACGTCGGCAGCTTCGAACAGGGAAACAGCCAGTGTGGGGTTGTAGCTGCGGTCCATGGGACCGTTGAACACTTGCTGAACAATGTCGTAAACGACGTTGTGCAAGAAGTTGTTCCATGGGTAGCCAAAGAAGAAGTTCTGTAGGGTTAGAATACATTCCACAAGTGGCGCAAATGACTTACAAGGATCGTTGGTACAACGCGGTACTCTACGAACTGGTGCTTGAGGAAGTCTCCCACGACAGGTTCCTCTGTCTTACCAGCAGGCTGCTCTTCTGTGGGTTTGGAGTCCTTGGCGTCCTCCTCCTTGGTCTCGGATGTTGAAGCCTCTTCAGTCTTAAGGGCATCTGCAGATGGCTTCTCAGGTGTCTGAGGTGGGCGATCAGCTCCTGATTCAGGCGCAGGCGGAGCAGAGAAGAGAGGCGCGGGTGTGTCCTCAGGTTGGGGGGAAAAGCTGCGGGGCTGTTCGTCACCCTTGGCAGAGGCATCGCTAGCCTCAGTCTTGGTGTCGGGCTCGGAAGGAGCAGGAGTCAGAACGACTGAAGAGTCAGAGGCGTCATCCTTAGGAGCATCTTCCTGCTTCGAATCGCTCGGCTTCTGGTCTTCGGCCTTTTCTTTGCTGGCCTCCTTGGATTCAGTCTTTTCGTCCGAATCAGCCTTTGCTGGCTCTGCGGACGCAGGCTCGGTGGCCTTGACTTTTGTGGGCGACAAAGGTGCGACCATCAGATCGGGCTCGTCAAATTGTGTCTCCTCTACCTTGACGAGTGGTTGGGGAGGGCTGAGCGGCTCATCAACAAAGTCATCCTCGTCCCTAACAGATAGCGAAGTTGTGGAAACAGCTGGGATGTCATCCTCGGCCTTGACAAACTCGTGGGAGGTGTCCTCGCTCATCTCCTTGCTTGGCTCAACCTCCTCGAAGCCATCATCATCTGCGTTGGTCACCTCGAGGCGTCGCTTCTCCTCGGGCGCAGGGGTTCGCATGGTAAGGTCATCGGCGGATTGGTCCTCCTCGTCCTTAACAGGGTCCAACTTGCCCTCCTTACGAAGACGTTGTCGTTCAATATCACGCTGAGCTGTGATCTGCTCGGAACCTGGTTCATTCAGCAAGCCCATGTTACTGCAGTGCAACAGCTCGGCCATGAGCTCGCATGTCTTAAAGCGATCAAAGCCAAGGGGCTCGAGTTTGACACCAAAGGTTGAGTCAATCTTGTCCTTCTTGGAAGGGACGTCCATGATGAGGCTCATGAACTTGGGGACGTTCTCAGCAAAGAGGCGGAGAAGGGTGCCCAGGTAAATGGGGTCGCGGCTTGAGGGCGCCGCGGTGGACTCGGTGCCCATGTCGGGATCATAGTCGGAGTTGTTCTTTCGGATGACCTCGATAATAATTCCGACACCAACAGTCAAGGGGTTGCCACCGCCAAGCATGTAACCGATCAGCTGCTCGATGCATGGCTTGGAGACAAGTTGACGGGTGAGCTCGTTGGGACCGATGCATTGTTGCTCGTTTTGGGAGGCGTTGGCCGAGATGGTGATGATGGCTTTGATGAAGTCACCAGCAGCGGTTTGAACAACCCAGTTGTTCTCGGGGCCAAGGCAGGAGAGGAGGCTCGGGATGATGTTCTTGGAGTACAACCACTAGATAAATGATATTAGCACAGATGCATCAATTTTAGTGAGGGGCGCGCATACCTCTACTATGCCCCCGCCGCCATCGTTACGGTCCAGGGCAATAATCTTGAGAAGCAAGTCCATGACCATGGGGCACTCGACATGCTTAAGTAAATTGGGAACAGCATCAGGAAGAGAGACCAGAAGTTGCATCATCTCCTCGGTCTTCTTCTCGAACAAGGACTCGTTGACCTTTGTAAAGTAGCTCGCCTGGAGGGGATCGAGCGGGGCAGGGCGGGACAAGAACTTCCAAAAATCGCGAATCAATTGTCGATTGTCAGCGAGACCCTCGTAGATTGACCAGGTGTCGGAGCTGAGAATCTCGCAAGCTACAAATGCGTAGCGATTGCGCTTCTTTTCCAGCTCCTCTTCCTCATCGTTGCCCGGGTCGGTGGCGCGGGAGGATGCGCGCGGTCGTGAGAAGGAGAAGCGGTTCTTGGCCTTGGGGTCTTGTTCTGTGGCGGACTCGTCGGGGGACTCGACGGTCTCGAGCTTGGGAGCGACTACATAGTCGAGCAGGTTGTCGAGGACATTGTCGCTGCGCAAGTATTCGATGAGTTTTGAGTTGTGCTGCTTGAGCTCCTGGATCAGATCGCTCTCGTCGAGCAGCTCCTCGAGGGTGAAATCGGGCTTGTCGAGGATTGTGTCGATAGTGGAGATGTTGGCGTAACCGCCAAACCTCCAAAACATGGTGAAGGGATGCCCTTGGCGCAGTCGCAGTCGCTATCGCAGGACTGGAGCGTTTTGGGGGAGCAAAAGGGTGAAAGAAGGATTGATGGAGGTGGAGGAGTCGAGATGGATCATGTAATCAATCAATCAAATCCGGTCGGGTCAAGTTCGAATCGGTCGAGTCAGCGGGTCGGCGGGCGTTTTAGCAGTAAAGACAGTGCCTTGCTCTACTGCAGCGCTTCACCAGACGTCGGCCGAGGTATCTTTACCTCACCTCAGCACAGCAAGATGACGGATGGAGGAGACAATAGAGGAACATTCGGTGAATAAACAAATGGTCAGTCAGACTGTGGCATTCCCGGAATGTCTGCAGTCACTGCCTTGATTGTGGGAGGCAATAAGGTTGGTGGTCGTCGCAATTACTCGTTGCCAAGAACAGGGCAAAATACAAGGTTTATAACGATCTAGAGAATCCAAACACTGTCATTCCCCAGCCTGAAAGAAGGAATTCGAACAGTGATGCAGTCAGAAAGGTTGTCACGACGAGAACTCAAGATCAAGATCAAGGCATGGAGGAGGTGATTGATGGATGGAACCAAAAGCACGGGCGTCACAGCGAGCAGAGGGCCTGGGCGTCAACACCCTTTAGCGAGCGGCAGCGGCAGAGAGCGCCAACGAGAAAACAGAGCAGCCCGCACCTCGTAAAAAAAGCAAAAAGCTTGAATGGCACCCACGCGACACTAACATTTATTGGGCGTCAATTTGCCTCGTCAGACCTTGATTTCATTGCACCTTTTCTGGCGGCTGAAGCGCTTCAAGTTGAGGCTCTGTCTTTTATTCTCTAAGACATGAAGCTATTCTAATTCAACAGATAATAATAGCCATCGCCCTTGTTCTCTGTTACAGTGACCGTTTCTAGGCCTACCAGTACATGAATCCATGTGCATATCACCTACATGCATGTGCCAAGCAGCTGTGGAGAGGATAAAAGGGGTAAACCAAGCTGCCCTGATACAATGTGGAGGAGATTATCGATGGCTATGTATATCAAAATGCGAGTGAGCAATCTGGTGACGGTTACACAATCCATCCAAAATACTACCATCAAGAAGCCAATCGATCGAGTCTTGGACGTTGACACCATAGACTAGATTCCCTAGAACCGGCTATCTCATCACGGACCTCCTCTTTTCCTTTTTCATCATCCCAACCCTGTATTGCCACGTTGTCTGTGCTCACCTACGACTGAGTGGACACTTTCGTCAGCACAGCACGCGTAGCACGCATGGCATGCATGGCTTTAGCATCATCACAATTATCCGAGTTGATCATCATGAACCCCGGACTTTGATTCTCAAAAGACAACTGGACTCAGGACAGATGGGATCTAGATGTAGCTGAAGCTAACGATAAATACTACCTAGTGGGATCTGTGTTGTGTATGTTCGTTCTCGCCAAGTTTACGTTGGTAACGGCTACCCTACATCTCCAGTTGTTAAACAACCATACTATCCCAAAGACACAGCATGCAAAAACGACACACTAAAGGGGAACATGTTAATGTCTCAGAACTAAGAGCATACCCAAAAATTAAATCAGCAATTGCGAAACGAGTGTATCTAGGAAATAGCGAGTGTCCAGTTCCCATGATCCCGATCCATCTCCAGAGGAAACACTCAACCACACCACTGGGTGGTAGAAAGATTAACCTCTGGACCAGGCTCTAGGGATAGAAATAAACAGCACAAGAACTCCAGCCCAACAGCGCAAGCTGGCCTACTAATTTCCTCAATCTCTCTGACATCCCTTAGACCCCTTGCACCCCCGAACACCTCCCCGAGACGATGCCCTCATTGGAAGACCTCCATTGTAAGCCAGCAAGTTTGGGCTTCCAGGGCCAGCATTAGCAACCACATTCTTGGTCGCCAGCGACTTGATCCTCTCCTGAACGCTCTTAACAGTCCTCAAACCCTCCTTGGCTCTGAGATACAGCGACAGACCCGCAACATGAGGACAGGCCATGCTCGTGCCGCTCAACGTCTCAGTCGCAGTATCACTACCAATCCAAGTGCTCTTGATCTGCACGCCAGGAGCAAAAATGTCCACAAAGGGGCCAAAGTTGGAAAAGCTGGCTCTGTTGTTGTTCTGGTCAATGGCGCCGACAGTGGTTGCATTTTGGGCAGACGCGGGCGATGTGTCGTTGGCGTTGACGTTGCTGTTACCTGCTGCCACGACGGTGTGGATGTTTTGACGGTAGGCCATTTCCACGGCTAGGTTGAAGGCGTCGGATTTACCGCCGCCGAGGGACATGGAAATCACGGATTGCTGGTTGCGACCAGGCGTGTTGGTGATATTGTTGACGGCCCAGTTGTACCCATCGAGGACGATGGCAGTCGTTGACTATCAAGTGTCAGCATTACTCACGACGTCAATAGACAGAGAAACTTACACTGCCAGTGTGAAAGACCTTGACTGCAATGAGGTTCGCTCTCTTGGCTACACCATATACCCTACCGGCAATGGTACCAGCGCAGTGGGTTCCATGGCCGTTGGCATCGACGAAAGGAACACCAGGATAGGCGTTGTAACCAGGCGAGGCTCGACCTTGAAAGTCTTGATGACTATAGTTGATACCGGTGTCAACGAGATAAGCATACATGCCGTTTCCAGCAGATGAATCATAGAGATACTCAGTCGACCCGGTAGTCCGATGCGAGATGGAGGCAAGACCCCATTCCGCATTACGCTGGATGGTAGCGAGCGTTACTTTCTTGACCGGTTCAACGGCGAGGACCTATAAAACCATGAGAAACTATAATATTGTAAGAGTTAAAAAATGAAGAAAACTTACATCGTCGCTCTGGTTGATCCGTCTGATGGTACTCTTATCAAACTCACCGCAGTACCCCTTAAACGTCGTGTTCCAAACCTTGTCAACGCCATCCTCACCACGACGAAAGAAGCTCGCGGTGTGGATATCGTCAACCCATTCGATATGCTGCTCCATCTCAGTCTCGTTGACCTTTGGCTTCAGAGTGACGATGTAGTTGTCCTCGACAACCTCGCCAATTGTAAACTGGGCGAGGGCCGAGGGGAGCAGTGCTAGGAGGATCTTGACGGAGAGCATCTTGGAAAGAGAATATAGGGTGATGAAGAGTCTGATGAGAGTGGAAAGCTTGAGGAAGGTCTCCCTTCTTATAGTACATCTCCCAAGTACAAGAGACGAAACTAGTAGATCAGTTTATGATACTTACACCGAACTTCTTGGGCTGGTCATTTTCGTACCTTGAGACTTGGGAGGCTACTACCCACTGGTCATCGTTCGCTCTTCGCCTCGGCATAAGTGAAAAGGGCGTCGAGTAACCTTTCCAGCCATGTCCGAGTCTCTCCAATCCGCCTCATGCCCCGGCGCTCATTACTCGTCAAAACATGGGATTTGTGCACCATTCTGCAACTCAATGTCTTTGCCTCAACTTACACATTAATCTCCAGCCTATACAACCGTGGAAGAAGATCCTGTCTAGCATTTTGAGACCCCAAACCTCTCAGCCGTCGTACCAGCTTTCATTATGGCTTCACCAATCAGGGGTATCTAATCTCGAATGTCTGGCGATGGCAATTGAGACAGCCACGCTTATGAACTCGCACAGGGCTCTTGGCTTGGGATGTATGATGATGAGATTGAGTATCAGGGGATTTTTTTGGTCGGGATTGAAGACGAAGGGCTGTATAGGGGCACGTTACTGGACGTAAGATCGTCAGATGGAGGTGAGTGCTGTATGCCACATCGGAGTCCTTATGACTTGGCTTGAAAGCAGATATGGATATGTATGGCTGCCCCGGATTTACCGACAAAGATCTCCGGCATCATGACACGGGGCTACCGAAGCGGAGGAAACTGGGGTTGAGAAAAATTAAGGACGTGATACGTCCATCCAGATGACCGATTTTATGATTCATCTTATCGAAAACCCCTATTCAAGTCTATGCTTCCCCATGTTCTCTTTGTAAGACACTCTATCTACATCCTATAGTATTACGCCCCTGCAACTGCTTTCGCCATGACCCTCATCCCCTTGTCAAACTCGGCCTTTACGGAGTTCACCTCTGCGAGCTCCTTCAAAACACCCCCTCGCCACCACCCATACCACTCGGCAACCTCAGCCAAGTCAACCTCGTCACGAGACAACCACTCCACGAGTATCCGGTGCCACATGGGGAACATGTGCTGCATGAGCACCTCGGCGACGATCCTCCTGCCGAGGATGTACCGCCAATCCAGTATCCCCATAAGGACTGGAAGCGTAGGTTCTTGGTCTGAGGGCTCGACGGTGAAGTTTCGGCTGAGATATTTGCCCATCGAGGGGAGGACGTGGGACATGACGAGAGGACGCCATTGATCGCCCAACACACCCTTCCAGTCTTTGAGTCCCGGTAGTTCGCCCTTTTTGAACTCCCACACATCGATGAGTTGTCTGAACTTTCGTCTCACGTCTGCCACGAGACCAGTACCCCTGGGGTCGAGATGGTATGATGGTAGGTATTGAAGCCAGGGGAATAGCCATATGTGTGGTAGGCGCTGGCTCTGGCGTCTACTTTTGGGGTTCCAGTCTGAAACAGCAGTCTCTAGTTTTCGGACAATGTTGTCAATAAATTGTGCGCGAACAAAGACTGGTAGAAGATCATGCCAAGCTTCCATGACATTCAGCATTGGCGTTGGATCCAAGACATCCCATGAGCGGACCGCGGTAAGGGCTTTGGGTAGCCAATTCTTGTACATCATGCTTTCGTAAGGTGTTGTCGCCTTGTGGTGGCGACGGTAGATGTCGTCTGTATCAACCGACAAGGAATCCCACTTGCCAACAGCCTTGCCGTTGGAAGTTGCTGGCATGAGAAGTGGTAGCAGTTCTTTGATTCCTGAAGCGAAGCGTGTAGGCTCTTGAAGGAGATCCCATTCTGCCTCCCGAAGGAATGGGTGGATAGCTGCGACAGCAATGTCGGCAATCTCTGATGTTGTGGCCTTGAGTTCTAGAGCTTTATGCAGACATGCAATAAGCTGATCCCAGTCGGCTGTCGCAAGTTCGCCGCTGACTAATTCTGAAAATACCTGTAACCTTTCAAAGTCTGATCGTAAATCATCCATCTCTTGCTCCTTTTCCTTCAGTTCTAGATCAATCCAAGTTTTCCTTTCTTGCAAGCTCTTCCATTCGTCGGAGAAAGCTAACAAATCTGCTTGCGCTCTCTTGACGAGCTTTCTCGCCTCGATGACTTCTGTTGACTCCGGTGTAGCGGTTCCTGTTGTGGGTGTCATGATGCCACTTGTCGAGGTGAGCATCTTGCTGCCTGGCCCTGTCATATCCAGAATAGGAGCAAAGGCATCTGGAATATGAAGACCTGGCGCGGTGGCTTTGAGCTCCTCTGCTGTAAGATATTTCGGCTTCTGTCGTCGCGGTGTACTCGTAGCGCTGTCGAAAGCCCCGCCCAGGGACTTCTTCTTTGCCCTTTTGCGCTTCTTCTTCTCTTCCTCATCTGAATCAACAACCTCTTCTCCTCGCAACTGAGCTTGTCGCTTCTCTTCTTTTCGCTCCTGTTCAGACTTTTCCTTCACAGCACCCAAACCAATACCCTGTGGTCGTAGGTTTGCTTCAATGATCACGTTTCGACCCTGTCCTTCTTTACCCAAACCTTTACCCTCTTCATAACCCATCTTGGCCATCATTCGAGCACCGAAAGATTTGGGATTTGTTTTGCCCTTTGCGCTGAACGCACTGGGCTGTGGTTTGTTGCGTGGCGTTGGAGAGCCATTATCGCGTGTGTCCTTGAGGACTGGATCGTTCGCTGACGAGGGAACAAAGCCCATACCGAGAGGGTTCTTTCCATCGAATCGAGTTCGGAAGGCTGGACGGGGTGCTTCGACACTTGCGCTTCGACTTGAGTTTTGGGTATCGTTCTGAGCGAAACCGCGGGCAAGGCCTGCGAAGCCAAGTCCGATTCCACGAGCATTTCCTTCTTCCTCTTCGTCTTCATCCTCGTCTTGATCCATGGCGCTTCCTAGCATTGGGCGGTTGCCGTCCGACTCTTCATCGTCGTCTTCTTTCTCGCTGCCTGCGCCTGTAGAAACAAAGTTCATGCCCTTGTTCCTTAATGTTGTTCTTTTCCATTTCCGAGCTGGGCCGTCGTCCTCGCTATCGGAACCAAAGATACCTAGCGCTGCCTTTTCCTTGTTATTACGACCCGTGCGACGTCTCTTGCGAGGGTTGAAGTCACCGAAGTCGTTGTCGGCGTCAAGGCCTGGCGCAAGATGCTCATCTTCAGATTCGGATGCTGATGAAGAATATTCGGCCGCGGCGGCTTTCGTTAGACGCGAGGGGTCAAATGAAGATCCTGTTGAACCGTTCATAGTCGCTATGTAGTTGTGGCGTTGCGTAAAGCGATGATGGTTTTCGGGTGCGCGAGCGCACTTGGCTAAAGATTACAGAAAGATCTCGACGCGATAGGCGGAAGCTAACATGACGATGCTGGCGGACCTTGACAATCTTATCTTCACGTGTTTGGAATGGGCGTCACGTGCGCGACCCCACCAGCGGAAATACTTTGTCAACAATTCGAGCCCATCAGTGTTGAAATCTACCACTCTTACGCACTTATTTCGGAAAGGTAGGCTATCGGCTTTGTTAGGGATTCTGTGATCATGGACTTATTTGTGTGATGGCTCTGCCATCTTCTGCAGGTACCTTCAGGCTCGATTTATCGTCGCTGAAGAACCTGCCGGACACGACAAAACCTCGACAACAAGCAATTTCGCAAGTCAACGTGAACTTTACAACCAACCGCCATCGTGAGTGCTCCGAGATGGTTTTCTTGTGGCACATTTAACAATTTGAAAAAGATGGTCCGAACCAGTGTTTTGAGCGATGCTCTGAAGAACATCAACAACGCCGAGAAGGCTGGCAAGCGTCAGGTCCTCCTCCGTCCCTCCTCCAAGGTCGTCGTCAAGTTCCTTGAACTCATGCAGGCGCAAGGATACATCGGCGAGTTCGAAGAACTGTCTGACAACCGCTCCGGCAAGATCGTCGTTCAGCTCAATGGCCGTCTGAACAAGTGTGGCGTCATCAGCCCTCGTTTCAACGTCCGTCTCGGCGAGCTCGAGAAGTGGGTAGTTCGGCTCCTGCCTGCCCGCCAGTTCGGGCACATTGTGCTTACCACTTCTTCCGGTATCATGGTTCATGAGTCGGCTCGCCGAAAGCATGTCTCAGGCAAGATTATCGGTTTCTTTTACTAGATCCTGCGTGATAGCTGGGCTGGTCTCTGGGTGGCAAAATATGTCTTGCGCGGGTCTATGGTTTACCGTCGTCTTGCGC
Source organism: Fusarium praegraminearum (assembly GCA_002093855.1). Lineage (NCBI taxonomy): Eukaryota > Fungi > Ascomycota > Sordariomycetes > Hypocreales > Nectriaceae > Fusarium > Fusarium praegraminearum. Next base: position 53,704 of record LXHY01000274.1, on the reverse strand, counting down.
CAACGTTTTTGTAATCCCCTGGGCTGGGTACCGATATTCACCTTTGCAGATGCGATAGCTGCCACGATCACTTCGCCACAACGTTGGGTTATTATGTAGAAATACTCAATAAACAAACAGTCAATGGCGATCAAAGTCCGTGTTTCTATTTTGGCATAACTAGTGGTAATGAAGCGTACGAAGCATGAAATACTGGATGGCCAGTCTTCAACCCTGATGGGACGAGTTATACATGAAGTGTACAAGATGTAGTCCACGCCACAGTATAAATGGCCATTGGCAGATACCATTCCAGCGGCATTGAAGCATTGACTGCTGTTTGGTCCATCATCTGGTTGCAATCTGCAAGACATGTGTTCGTGATGCTAGTAAACCTTCACCTGCACCTTTGTGTCGTTTCTTCGCTGCAGTAGGATTAGATCCACAAAGGATCTAGCTGAGCACCCACAATCACATTCTTATTCTACCTAACAAAATGCACAATTCATGTCATCATTGCGATGAGGGCCCAACGGCAATGGCTTTTGGTGGAAACATAAAGAATACCCCTCATTACCTCTGCCTTAGTCTGTACCTGATGGACCTCACTCACCCTGTATCCCTGGCTAGACTGATATTCATCCAGCTTGAAGCATGACACGTCAACAGTTTGTGGGTTGCTGAGCAATTGAAAACAAGGCGAAGCATACGCAACTATTTCTTGCATCTTCTATGTACTGTAACAGTTCATGCCACTAGAGCTTTGACCTAGAGGCTCAAGGCTGAAAGCTGAAGATTTCCATGCGTTATTGAATCTGGATCCACTTCAATGAGAGGAATGTAGGAACCCGAAACCAGTAGCTGTGGCTTGAAGCCCGTTCCTGTCTATCTGCAAGGGAGTTTGATATGGGGAAATGACAGAAAACGCCATTTTAGTATTATTTTTAAACGTTGAACAGATTGTATCTTGAATGAGCAGAATTAATTATAAAGAAACATGGGTTGTTGATGTTGATCTTCATACCGTTTTGACATCGGTCAGTGTGTGGCTAGTCTGTGTCTGTTTCTGTTTCTGGGGCAATGGTGGCAGATTGGGCGTCAATAAAAGAATTGTGACCGGGCTGAGGACTCACTTGAATGACAACACACAGGGCAGGACAGTCAAGTATTTGGGGTCGGTCTATGACATAACATTTAATACATTGGATATCCCTTGTTCTTTTTCCTTTTTCTCCCCCTCAATTCGACATATAGCATCTTTAGCAGATCTCTACTTGACCCTATAACGAAGCCAAGCCAATTTGTAAGTCCCTGAAAACCCATTTCCGTCCCGTCCCCCGTATTCTGGCCCTGTCCCAAGTTCATTTCAGGCCTGTCGAAACCCCTGCTCAATCAGGTGACGGGCGCTTGTTGACTTTCCCCTCCAAAAATCGAAACAATTTGAGAACCCTTTGTACAAACAACAAGGATCCAGGAACAAATAAGAAGTCGCTTGCCTTGCTTGTTTTGCGGGTGCATCTATTACATACTACATTTTGGATTGTTGCTGCTTTGTTGCGCATCCTTCCTTCTTTTACACTCTTAACATAACTAACATCATTTGCGCCGCCATATAGAGAAAGAACAACACATCTGCTTTGTTTCCTCCTTTAATACACGCGCGACAACCACCAACCCTCTTCCCTCCTCGTGATACCCTTCTCTCTACTCTTCGCTTTTACTCGGTATGTTTTACGAAGCCCCCCAACATCATCAAAGCCGGCTTTGCTCTTCTAGAGTGTTCCGCGCGCCCATGGCATCTGGAACCCAATAGCCTTATGATGGATCCCCCGAAGCGCTCCGGCCTATTTCATAAGCTAATTACCCGCCTAGTCAAGCTTTTAAAACCTAAGAAGCGACATCATACTCTCGAAAGATACCCCGTCTCAAGCTCTCCTCAATACCAATTCCCCCTACAAGACGCAAACATGGCCGAAGAAGAAGATTTCAGCTCCATACCGCTACCCGACCGTTTCGCTCACAAGGTCTGGAAGGTCAGAAAAGGAGCATACGAAGAGGCTACCAAGCTATTCGAAAAGTCACCCGACGAGTCGGACCCCTGTTTTCGACCCTTTTTGAACGAACCAGGCTTGTGGAATAAAGCTGTTCTCGACTCAAATGTTGCCGCCCAGCAAGAAGCCGTCACCGCATTGTGCGCTTTTCTCAAATATGGTGGAAGGGATTGCTGCTTAAGGACGCGGAATCAGACCATTACCCCAATGGTGGAGAAATGTCTCTCTTCGACCCGAGCCGTCATCAAGCAGAACTCCATCGAAGCTATTCTGCTCTACATTGAACTCGACGTCGCTGGACCTGTCATCGAGGACATGCTTCCTGGCCTGAACAACAAGGTCCCCAAGAACATTGCCGCGACATTCCACGCCCTCACACAGGTCTTCCACAACTATGGCTGCAAGGTCGTCGACCCGAAACCTGTGCTCAAAGCACTCCCCAAAGCCTTTGGTGCTGCCGACAAGAACGTCCGTGCTGAGGCTACAAACCTGACGGTCGAGCTTTACAGATGGTTGAGGGAGGCTATGAAGCCTATGTTCTGGAGCGAGCTTAAGCCTACTCAGCAAACTGATTTGGAAGCACAGTTCGAAAAGATCAAGGCCGAGGGCCCGCCCAAGCAAGAACGTCTGCTTCGATCGCAACAAGAAGCTCTTGCCGCTGCCCCCGAAGGTGGTGAGGAAGGCGAGGAAGGGGAACTAGAGGGAGAAGATGCCGAAGAAGTCGATGCCTTTGATCTGGCCGAGCCTCAAGATGTTAGCAAGAAGATCCCGCCCAACTTTAGCGACCAGCTCGCTTCCTCGAAGTGGAAGGATCGAAAAGAAGCGGTCGACGCTCTACACGCGGCACTCAACGTCCCTCGTATCAAGGAAACCGACTTTAACGAGGTCTCCCGTGGCTTGGCCAAGTGCATGAAGGACGCCAACGTTGCTGTCGTTGTTCAAGCCGCCCTCTGTATCGAGCTTCTTGCAAAGGGTCTCCGCCAGGGCTTTGGTAAATACCGCGCCACAGTCATGCAGCCCATCATGGATCGCCTCAAGGAGAAGAAGGCTTCGGTAGCCGACGCTCTTGGAGCCGCCTTGGACGCCGTTTTCGCCTCTACCAGCTTGTCCGAGTGTATGGAGGATATTATCGCCTACCTCAGCAACAAGAACCCTCAGGTCAAGGAGGGTACCATGAAGTTCCTGATCCGCTGCCTAAGGACAACACGAGATGTGCCCAGCAAGCCTGAGCAAGCCACTATCTGTGAAACCGGTAAGAAGCTTCTGTCAGAGTCCCACGCTGCTCTTCGAGATGGTGGTGCCGAGATTCTCGGTACGGTCATGAAGATTGTTGGCGAACGCGCTATGGGACCCAACCTGGAGGCACTGGATGATATTCGCAAGAACAAGGTCAAGGAGTTTTTCGAAGCCGCCGAAGTCAAAGCCAAGGAGAAACCCAAGCCTAAGGCTGCCCCTCCCCCCAAGGCCGCTCCCAAGAAGGTTATGGGTGGAAAGAAGCCACTCGCCAAGAAGGCAGCTCCCGCTCCCGCCGCTGCTCCCGTGATGCCTGACGAGCCTCTCGCTCCTCAGCCTACGCCTCGAGCAGCCCCTGGAAAGCTCACCAAGCCTGGCCTCGGTGGATTGAAGAAGAAGGTAATTGGAGGACCCGCTCCTCCTGGCTCTCCTCGTCGAGTTCCCTCGGCACCTGTTATGCCTGACGACGATGATGAACCAGCCCCTCCTCCTCAACCACGTATGGGTCTCTCTCGTGGCCTTGCTGGACGCTCTCTCGTCAAGCCTTCCGCGCCCTCACCTCCCATGGAACCCGCCTCACCTCCTCCATCCAGCGGTCTTACTGCTGTGGAACGAGCCGAGATCGAGGAGCTTCGAGCGGCCAACGATCGACTGACCCGCCAAGTTGAAGAGATGCGACAAGAACGCAGCAAATTCATGTCGGAGATTCAGGAACTCAAGAACCAGAATGCTGGCTTGATTGAGGACCACACCCGCGATGTTCTCAGCATCAAGGCCAAGGAGACTCAGCTGGTCCGCGCAAGAAGCGATGCAGAGGCTACCGAGCAGACCAACGACCGCTTGAGGCGTGAACTGGAAAGACTTAAGAAGGCTTTGAGTCACGCTGAGAGATTCGAAAATGCTGGAAGCGGCATGAACAGCCCTCGCCGCCTTGCTTCGCCCACAAACGACGACGTTTACCGAGATCACGGACCACCATCTGTCAGCCGTCATAGAATGAGCATAGCAAGCAGCATGTCTGAAGAGAAGGAAAACGGCGAGCCTATGGCACCCCCACGAAACAAGTTCAGTCCTGAGATGCGATATGCTGGCAGCGCAAGCTCATCAGGTCGCGGATCACCCGCACGAGGTTTCAGAAGCGCACGACCCTACAATGATGAAGAACATGTACCAACACCAACCCAACGGCCGATGTCATCACTGCCTCAACCAACAGGCAACGGTGCCGAGAGCTGGAGGAGAGCAGCTGAGGTGACGAGTCAGCTGAAGGCTAGAATTGAACAGATGAAGGTATGTTGATCCACGTTTCTGTTGTTGATGTCATCGTAACTAACATGTTTGCAGGCAAAGCAAGGGCTCGCTCGACCTTAGAATTGTCAAGAAAACATTGTGCGATGAGTTTTTACTACAATACTTTTAATGATGATGATGCTTTTGGAGGTTCATCGCGGAAAAGCTGGGATGGGTATTCTGGGACAGAGACAGACGGCCCCAGTCCGGTTGCATCTTGACGGCGTTAGAACTTGTGCCACCATCTGCTTTGCTTCGCTTCAAGGGGTCTGATAGAATTATACATGGGCCACGGCTGTCTTGGGGTTGTACGGAGCAATACCCGCGGCGGGTCAGAGATACCTAGTTGTTTAATGCATGAATGATTTCTGTTCACCTCATAAATCGTCCAGTGGATTTTGTTTCGTATGGGCGTCAATTCATTAACTCAATAAAGCAATATGTACAGAAATTCCAAAACTCCTTTAATCGCCGGTGCTCATGCTTGCTTTGCTTGGTCTTTATGCCAGCAGATTACTCCTTGTCATCCTTCTTGTCCTTGGAATCGCTCTTATCCTTGGAGTCATCCTTCTTGGAGTCGTCCTTCTTAGACTCGTCCTTCTTATCTTCAGACTTGTCATCCTTCTTTTCTTCGGGCTTGGAACCGTCCTTCTTGTCTTCCTTCTTATCCTTGTCTTCCTTATCTTCCTTCTTGTCGTCCTTCTCTTCGGACTCTTCCTCAGAGTCCTTGTTCTCAGACTCATCCTTCTTCTTGTCAGATGACTCTTCCTTGGGCTTCTCGTCCTTGCCCTCATCCTTTGAGTCCTCCTTCTTGTCCTTTGAGTCCTCATTCTTGTCCTTGGACTCGGCCTTCTTATCCTCGTCCTTGGACTCAGACTTCTTCTCATCTTCCTTGGACTCAGACTTCTTGTTCTCGTCCTTGTCATCACCCTTCTTGTCGCTACCCTCTTCGGAGGCCTTGGCCTTGTCATCGCTCTTCTTCTTGTCACCACCCTTCTTACCCTTCTTCTTTTCCTCTTCCTTCTTCTTCTTCTCAGCCTCCTTGGCCTTCTTCTCCTCCTCCTCCTTCTTCTTACGTAGGCGCTCCTTCTCTTCAGCCTCGAGCTTCTCCCAGTTGGTGTCGTGGTCTGCGATACCGCTTCGGGAGAAGTTGTTGCTTAGACCCTTGGCGGTGATGGCATCGCCCTGCTTGATCTTGGCTCGGCCAATGAGCGAGATGAAGATTGCAAATCCGACCATGGCTGTGAGGAGGAAGCGGTAGGATCCGTACCAGCGAGGCGCCCAGCCCTTGGTCGCAGCGCGAGAGTCGGCGAAGTAGAGACCAACGAAGGCCATGAATTGAGTAGTGAGAGCGTACTCGACAGGGAGCATCACAGTGGGCCAGGCGATAATTGAAGAGGCGAGACCCATGCCGTAACGGAAGCGGGTTCGTTTGAGAGAGGGCGACTTCTCGGCGTACTCGAGACCCTGTCGCGTAGTGGTTAGCCAGATGCACAGAGCTCAGGCAAATGTGGACTTACCCAGTGGATGGCTCCAAGGAAAGAGATAATGACAGCACCGTATCCGAGCTGAAGAGGCTCAATGACACTCAACAGGTACTTGGCAGTCTCGTGGTCGACCATGATGGCATCGTAGAAACCATTGCCTGTGGGAAGATCCTTGTTCAAGTTCCAAGCGAGAAAGACTGTGGAAAGCGAAGTTCCAAGGTACGGAAGGGTACCGGCGAGACCGAGGATGCGCGACTCGCGGGGTACGTTTGTGAATGTGAATGTGTCTTTCACGATATCCTATGAGCGACTGTTAGAGGCATTGCTTTTGTACCGCACTATTTGGGAGCTTACAATATCGTGCTTGAGCTCATTGCCCATGGTTTCGTCACCCTTGGTAGGGCCTTGGACTCCAGCTGTATTGGACAGCGAGCTCTTGCTCGAGACATGCTCAGGGTCGGACTGGAGAAGCTCCTGTCCCCGTTTGCGCTCGGCCTCGTAGTCAATGGGTTGCTTTGGAGGAGGAGGGTTCTCCTGGTCAGATTTGCTCGAGTAGACAGCGCGTTGCTGGCGCAGTAGAGGTGCAATTGATGCGCGGGGCAGAGAAGCTCTGTTGGGTGAAGCTCTCGCGGCGAGTTGCCAGAGTGGACGAGAAGAGGTACGGAACATGATGGAGGATGACGCAGTGAAAAGTCAATTGAGAGGCACGCGAGGGTAGTAGTAGACTAAGACAGAACAGAGCAAAGCTGCCAACAGGCTGAATGATGGTTTTAGTTAATGATTATCGAGGAAAAGAGATTGAGGAAGAAAGAAGAGGAACAAGTTCTGGAATGGAAGCTAAAAGTGAAATACAATTGACATCAACGGGGTATTCGGAGAGTTCATGTAATCATGGAATCTGCTATAACAGCTTCCAAGATCTGGATCAAGATCAAGATCAGGATCAGGATCAGGATTGGAATAGGACATCTACGTAATTGCTAGATAATCTGTACCTGGACGGTAGGACGGATATAGAAAAGGCATGAAACTCTGTGGCAGGTCAAACAAGGCTAGGATCAGACAGGTACTGGAGCTAATGGATCGGGAATTGTTTGTAAATAAGCCGTACCTTAATTATTAACCTGCTCTTTTTTTGTCTTTCTTTTGTTAGGTCTGGACTACATCATCGCGATCCAGCGTGAAGCTACCTCGATATATCGTGACGTCACGATATTGTGGGAGAGCTCCAGAGCTGAATATCTCGATCCATCGGGGGATATGCATTGGATACCTGGTAGCATGTCACTCCCAGGCTGGCACTTGACTGTCGACGTGAACTTTGATAGATCTCCTGAGTCAATAGAGATAAATGTTCACAAGATTAGTAGTCATAATTTACCACTTGAATTTAGTACAGTAACTCATTAATAGCTGTCTCTTGGCTCGATGCCAATGCTGCGGGAATGATTATGGATACCTACCCCCCACTGTAACCTGCCCTGTGCTTTGATGTGCTCCAGGGCTATAAACTGCCCGAACGCGTTGGAACGTGAACCCGACAGCCACTGGCAGTTCCAAGGTACCTGACTCTCAGTCAAGTCCGCCCGCAAATAGCAAGTACCTCAGCAACATCGTCATACACGCCACACCATTCCCTCAAAGCCCAGTCCATGGTTAATTCCCACTTTTGCTCTTTTGCTCCGGAGAGCTGCGTCACTCACTCACAGGACGACACGCCTGATGGAGTCCACCTTTTCACCATCACCGCAAAGCTGCCCATCTTTTGTTCAAGAGGCATAATCGATAATACCCTCATCCACCAGATCCCGCTTTTTACTCTTTTCTGTCACTCCCACTCCCAGGGATACCCCCATCTGCTGTGCCTACTACCACGAGATACAGCTTCGATTGTGACCCCGCTCTGACTTCCAAGAGCACTGACTGTTGTCCAAATCGTGGGCAGACGGACGAGACACCGGTCGAGCCTCGTATGGCAGAATAATTCCCGTCGACAAATGACTTTTCGATAAATCATACCAACAAGAACCCGACCTTTAATTCCCCGGCCCGGGTTACGGCCACAATACCGCCAGAATGCTCGAAGGCCTCGTCGCTGGCCTGCTTAACCGCTTCCTGGGCATGTACGTCAAGAACTTTGACCCTGCCCAGCTCAAAGTCGGTATCTGGTCTGGCGATGTCAAGCTACGCAACCTCGAGCTGCGCCGCGAGGCCCTCGACCAGCTCAAGCTCCCCATAAATGTTATGGAAGGTCATTTAGGAGAGCTGACTCTAGTCATCCCTTGGTCCAACCTGCGCGGCGCTCCTGTCAAGGTCTTTATCCAGGATGTCTTTCTGCTCGCCAGCCCTAAGGAGGAGGCCGAATACGATCAAGACGAGGAGGACCGCAGGAAACAGCGCCTCAAGATGGAGAAGTTAGACAGCGCCGAGTTGCTCAAGGAGAGGAACCAGGAAGGTCTAAGCCAGGAGGAGCAGAAGAAAAGCCAGAGTTTCACATCAAGTCTGGTAACAAAGATCGTTGACAACGTACAAGTCACGGTCAAGAACATACATATCCGCTACGAGGACTCCATCTCGGCGCCAGGACACCCGTTCGCTCTTGGTGTTACCCTCGAGGAGTTCAGCGCTGTCAGCACCGATGGCCAGTGGAAGCCCGTCTTTATCCAAGACTCAAACACCGTCACTCACAAGCTAGCCACCCTCGGTGCTTTGGCTGTGTATTGGAATACTGATTCAGATCTTCTCGGAACTGGTCGTGAAGCGTCAGCCTCGTCCGAAGGGGTAATGTCACACGATGAGATGGTCGCCAAGTTTAGAGAGATGATTGGCAAGGACGCGCAAAAGAACTCCAACCACCAGTTCATACTAAAGCCTGTCAATGGTCAAGCCAAGATCGAGCTTGACAAGTCAGGTGACATCATGGTACCCAAGTTCAAAGCCAACCTACTATTTGAAGAGATTGGTGTTGTCCTTGACGACGATCAGTACCGCGATGCCTTGATGATGGTCGACCTATTCCACTACTTTATCCGACATCAAGAATACAAGAGATTACAACCAAAGGGAGTCCGGCCCAAAGAAGACCCCCGTGCATGGTTGGAGTTTGCGGGTAATGCTATTATCTCAAAAATCCACGAGCGCAACCGCAAATGGTCCTGGGACTACTTCCGTGAACGACGCGACGATCGAAAACGATACATCGAATTGTTCAAAAAGAGAAAGCAGGGCCAACAGATGTCGAGTGATGAAACAGACGCCATTAATAGTCTAGAGTGGAAGCTCACATACGAAGATCTGCGTTTCTGGCGATCTTTAGCTCGCAATCAACTCAAGAAGGAGAATGCCGAAGCTCTCAAGAATCAGCCACAACAACCCCAACAGCAGCAAGGTTGGATATCGTGGGTGTGGGGTTCCAAACCTCAGGAAACGATTGAGCATAATGAAGAGAATACACAAATGACTGAAGAGCAACGGCAGGAACTCTACGAGGCCATCGACTGGGACGAAAAGAACGCCATCGCGGAAGAAGTTGACATGCCTCGTGAAGCTATCAAGATGTGTATTGAAACATCTCTCAGCACTGGTAGTTTTACATTGAAGAAGAGTCCACATGACAATGCCGCGGACCTTCTTAGTCTGCACTTTGATGTGTTCAAGGCCAAGGCGCTGCAGAGGAAAGACTCAATGCTCGCAAATGTTAGTCTTGGTGGGCTTCGCGTCAACGATGGCACCACACCGGACTCTGTCTATCCTGAGATTGTGCGAGTCAAGGATGCGCCCACCAACAACCAGCGTAAGCGACTATCGCTGGCCGAACTTGAACAACCCGAGGAGGACCCCTTCTTCCAGTTCGAATTCGAGCAGAACCCAATTGAGAAGGAGGGTGACATTGCTATTGTCGGAAAGATGAAGCCTCTCGAGGTCATTTGGAACCCCAATTTTGTTGTTGGCATTGCCGACTTCTTCAGACCTCCCGAGCGACACATGGAGTCAATTACTGCCCTCATGGAGAGCGCCGGTGCAACTGTTGAAAGCATTCGTGAGCAGACTCGAGCCGGTCTTGAGTTTGCACTAGAGGAGCACAAGACTATCAATGCTGAGCTGGATCTGCAAGCGCCTCTGATCATCGTGCCTGTCAGCATCACCACCGAAAACTCTACCTGTCTTATTGTGGATGCAGGTCACATCCACGTCAACAGTGAACTGGTTGACCAGGGCACAATGAAGGAGATTCAATCCAAGCAGAAGCAAACATACAGCGATGAAGATCTCAAGAAACTCGAGTCTGTCATGTACGACAAGTTTATTGTCAAGTTGACTTCTACTCAAGTTCTTATCGGACCCTCAGTTGATGAAACCAAGGCTCAATTGGTTGAGAAGAGCGACGAGGCTCACCTTCATGTTGTTGAACAGATCAATGTCGACTTTGTTGTCGAAACGTCCATTCTGCCAAAGGCGCCGAACTTGACCAAATTCAAGGTCTCCGGACATCTTCCGATGCTTCACGCGACGGTGTCTGACACCAAGTATAAGAACTTGATGAAGGTCATTGACGTGGCTATTCCCAAGTTTGGCGGAACTTCAGCGGAAAGGATTGAGCAACACAGGGAAGCATCCCGTCCTCGCCTTAAGAGCAACTCATCCAACCGATCTAGAAGAAAGTCTCAGCGAGAGCGAAGGCAGTCCACACCCTTCCCATTCATGCAATCCGAGACCGCAGTTGTCCTTGACGACATGGATGAAGACGACGACGACTTTGAAGACGCGACAGACGGAGGCGACTCGGAGCAACTCAAGGTCCAGCAGCGCATCTTCGAGTTCAAATTCAAGGTCGACACCCTCAAAGGTTCGCTTTACCGAAGTGACCCAGATGGACGGAAGCCTGATGCGTTACTGGTTGAGTTGGTTGCTGAGCGATTCGACCTGGAGTTCTACACCAGACCTTTCGACATGGTCGCGGACGTTTCACTTGGATCAGTCACAGTCGACGACTTTGTTGACAATCCTTCGGCCGAGTTCAAGTCTATCATCTCGTCTGGTGACAGTGAGGATCTCAAGGAGGGCCGCAGTCTGGTCCACGTCAAATACATCAAGGTCAACCCCGCTTCCCCTGAGTTCATGTCTGTCTACGAGGGTGTCGAGATCAACATCAACGCTGTTGTCTCTACAATCAATTTGATCGTCACACGAAAGACACTGCTTACTCTGCTCGACTTTATTCTCATCACCTTCACAAACAATAACAACAATAATAACCAGCCAAGCAACAACAAGGCAATACTGGATGATGATGAAGAAGACTGTGAGAGTATCAACACTGCAGTCGCAGTTGCCAATGAGCCTCAATCTACCTCCAGTAACGGGTCTATCCGAGTCAAGGTTGACTTGAAGAGTATCAGGCTGATTCTCAACAACGATGGCATTCGCCTTGCCACTCTGTCGTTCAACAAGGCTGACGCAGGTATCTTCCTACGAGGAAACACCATGCGCATCTCGGCTAAACTTGGTGATCTTTCACTCGTTGACGACGTTAATCTCGGTGTCTCGGAGGATTCTCATCTTCGACAACTTGTCACCATTCAAGGAGACGACCTGGCCGATTTCCGATACGAGACCTTTGACGCGACCAACCCCAAGGCGTACCCAGGATACGACAGCTCAGTTTTCCTCCGTGCTGGGTCCGTCAAGGTGAACTTTGTTGAAGAACCGTTCCGCAAGATCGTTGACTTTTTGGTCAAATTCGGAAAGATGCAGGCTCTGTACAATGCTGCTCGTCAGGCTGCTATGAACCAGGCCAACCAATTGCAGCAGAGCCCTAGTCGCTTCAAGTTTGATGTTGTTGTCAACACTCCAATTGTTGTCTTCCCTCGTGTGCAAAAGCCAGGTCAAACTGAGAGAGATGTCGTTACCGCCTACCTCGGTGAAATTTACGCCCAGAACAAGTTCACTCCCCTCGATGACAGCGAGGATTCCGAGATTGCCATGAAGCTGTCAGCTGGTATCCGAAACATCAGGCTCACCTCAGACTTCCAATACCCTGGCGGAGTCTCGGAGGAGCTCGAGATGATTGACCATGTCGACCTTGGATTTAACATTACATATGCTGAGCACAGGCATGGCGCCAAGAGACCTGAGACCGAGATTGAAGGCACCATGTCCGACTTTAATCTGCGACTTACACAGTACCAAGTCAAGTTCCTCCTGGAAATCTCAAAGTCGGTGCCTGCAGCATTTGCTGGCGAAGGCGGGGATAAGGAGGAGGAAGCTGCCAAGGCGGTGGACGAAGGTACTCTGCAGCGCGCTCGAACTGCCAACTTTGAAGATAAGTCTGGCGACGAGAAGACGTTGGTGGATCTTGGCCCTGAACTTGGGTCGCTTGGTCAAGAATGGACTAAGCTTGATCTTGTGTTCCGTGTTAACACCATCGGTCTCGAGCTCATCAACGCGGAAGAAAATGAGCCCGTTGAGGATATTGACAAGTCTAGCTTGTCGAGGTTCTCACTCGATGACACCAAGGTCAAGACAAGGATGCTTTCAGACAGTTCTCTAGAGGCAGAGCTACTGATTCGATCATTTACAATCTATGACAGTCGACCACGCGACACTAACAAGTTCCGACGTATCATGTCATCCATGAACAAGGATGTGCAGCAGCTTATGGCCAGTGTCACGATATCAGGTGGCAAGGAGAAGAGCTTGATAGCCATGGCTACTATTGACAGCCCGCGGGTGATCTTTGCCCTCGATTACCTGTTCTCCATCCAGAAGTTCGCCGTCGAGGCACTTGCTGTTGATGAAAGCAGTCCAATGGACGATGAAAGCATGGCTGATAACACACCCGATGAGTCGGATGCTGAATCCATGCAAGTAACGTTGGCTGGTGGTGCTTCTCGTCCTCGATCAGAACTCTCGCGACGCCAAAGTGAGGACGTGTCCAAACAAGGAGAGAACAAGGAAGAGTCTTCCATGAGCATTGCGTTCCGAGTCAACTTGGTTGACGCGCAGGTCATTCTGATTGCCAATCCTTTGACGTCTAGCTCTGAGGCAGTCGTGTTGTCCATCCGACAAATGCTTCTTTCGAAACAACATGCCTTGACATTCCAGATTTCTGAAATTGGAATGTTCTTGTGCCGAATGGACAAGTTTGAGACCTCTCGCCTTCGCATCATTGACGACTTTTCGGTCCAATTGAGCATGGATGGTTCCAAGCCTCAGACCACTGACATTAACGTTGACATTGAGCCTCTTGTCTTGCGGCTTTCGCTGCGTGATATCCTTCTTGTGCTTCAGATTGTTAGCAAAGCAAGCGAGTTGTCTGGCAACGAACCTAAGCAGCAAGTCAAGGAAACGCCTGCCGACCAGAAAGCGCGCGAACTCCGAAACGCTGGTATAAAGCAGCGCTCTGCTAGCGGTCGAGGTCAGTCTACCATCGCTGGTAGAAGCAAGGTGACAGCAACCAGCCACGCGGTCACTCACGGTGCCGACACCAGGGGCGGTAAAGCGCCCGAGCAAGTTGCCCGCCAGAACTACGAGACTTTATCCGCAACCGTGGAAGGCATTCGTGTTGTGCTTATCGGAGATGTTCACGAACTTCCCATTCTAGACATTGGCATCAAGAACTTCAAGGCATCCGCTGAGAATTGGTCATCGAACCTCAAGGCCGAGACCGCTATTGACCTGTACTCGAACGTCTACAATTTCGCCAAGTCGAGCTGGGAGCCTCTCCTTGAGCCATGGCAGGTCGGTTTCGGCGTTGCAAAGGATCCTGTTTCGGGACTGATGTCAATCGATGTTGCCTCGAAGAAGGTCTTTGACGTGACCATCACAACAGCCTCAATCGCCCTCGCGTCCAAATCGTTCCAGTTCTTGACATCCGATGAGGATGTATTGGACAAGCCCCGTGGTGTCGAAGCACCATACCGCATCAGGAACTACACAGGCTTCGACGTTCTTGTTCACTCTAAGAGCCCGACAAGCGAGGAGCCTATAAACCTTCGATTGGAGGATGGCCAGGAAGCGCCTTGGAGCTTCGAGCATTGGGAAAAGATGCGTGAGAACTTGCTCACAGAGTCAAACCAGAACAACGTCTCTATTTCGTTGGAGGGCAGTGGTTTCGACCCTGTCAAGAACGTCAGACTCAACCGAGAGGGCGAGTACCTGTACGGTCTCCGTCCCAAGGCTGATGATGTTCTCCACCGTCTTTGCGTTGACGTCGAGTTGGGCACTGACAACATCAAATATGTGACGTTCCGCTCTCCACTACACGTAGAAAATGCCACCGAGATTCCTGTCGAACTGGGTATCTACGATGCACAGGACGGCCATCTTCTCAAGATCGAGAAGATTAACCCTGGTGACTCTCGACCTGCTCCGGTTGGCGCAGTCTTTGAGAAGCGTGTACTCATTCGACCTGACAGTGGCTTTGGCTACCAATGGAGTAACGATCAACTGTATTGGAGAGATTTGCTTAAGAGACCTACCAAGCAGGTGGTCTGCAAGGGAGAGAATGGCGATCCGTTCTACTTTCAAGTACATGCCCGTTTTGACAAGACTAACCCCCTGACAAAGTAAGTTCTACATCTGCAAGTATGAGCGCGATGATGCTAATGACTTTAGACACTACCCATACATGAAGATTAAGCTATCGGCACCTGTGACCCTCGAGAATTTGTTGCCCTACGATTTCAAGTATCGCATATATGATAAGGCGACCAAGAAAGACTGGACCAACTTTTTGCGAAAGGGAGGTGTCAGCCCGGTTCATGTTGTTGAGCTCTCGCACTTGCTTCTCCTTAGCATCGACATGCAGGATACAGTGTTCAAAGCAAGCGATTTTTCCATCATCAACCCAGGCAATAACGAAGAGTTCCGCAAGGAGGGCAGAATCGTCGTCAAGGATGATCAAGGACTACCACTGCACCTGTCGCTGCACTACTTCAAGATCCCCAATAGCGGTGGTGCATTCAAGGTCACTGTGTACAGTCCTTATGTTGTCTTGAACAAGACCGGCGTGGATGTTCGAGTCCGTGCTAAGAGCTTCCTCCAGCAAGCCAAGCCGGCAGCAGGTCAATTCCCCCTCATGGATACGTCGGATCAAGACCACCCCAAGGCACTACCCTTCATGTTCTCTTTTGGCAACGATGATCACCGCAACCGAGCTCTTCTCAAGATCGCCGACTCGGAATGGAGCAAACCCCAGAGTTTCGAAGCCATTGGAAGTACCACCGAGGTTGTGCTCAACTCGGCGAACAAGGATAAGGAGATCCACGTCGGCGTCACGGTTGAATCGGGTCAAGGCAAGTACAAGCTCACCAAGGTTGTGACGCTTGCACCTCGATTCGTCTTGCACAACAAGATTGAAGGAGAGATTCTTGTCCGAGAGTCTAGTTCCTCTGGCTATCTCACCTTGAACGATGGTGCTCTCCAACCTTTGCACTTTATGCAAAAGTCAAAGGTCAAGCAGCTGTGTCTCTGTTACCCTGGTGTGAACAACCAATGGACTTCACCTTTCAACATTGCGGACATTGGCACGCACTATGTCAAGATCGCCAAGGCTGGACAGCGCCAGAACCTTGTCAAGGTGGAAGTTCTTATGGAGAACTCCACTGTCTTTGTGAACTTCAGTATGGAGACAAAGACATGGCCCTACTCTGTGCGCAACGAGAGTGACATTGAGTTCATGTTCTGGCAGGCCAACCCCAACATTGATGAGGAGGGAGTCGAGGACCGCAGCGGATGGAGGCAGATCAGGTATCGTCTTCCGCCACGAAGCGTCATGCCCTATGCATGGGATTTCCCTGCCGCCAAGTTCCGCGAGATCATCATTTCTGCGAACGGCAAGGAACGACATGTTAAGCTGGCTGAGATTGGCAACCAGATTCCGATGAAGTTTGTCACAGCCTCTGGCAACCAGAAGATTGTCGACATCAATGTTGCTGCCGATGGCCCCAAGCAGACGCTGATTCTCAGCAACTTCCGCGCCAGCAAGAGTATGTACAAGCCAAAGGCGCTGTCAAGAACCAACACCGGTCCCGAGGCTTTCGAAGTCAAGGATCAAGACACGGGTGCGACATTCCGTGCCCAGCTCAAGTTGGCGGGTATTGGTGTATCTCTTGTCAACGCTCAGATGAAGGAGCTTGCCTACCTGACATTCCGAGACGTCCAACTGCGATACAGCGATTCGCCATTGATCCAAACAATCTCCATGGCTATCAAATGGATTCAAATTGACAACCAACTGTACGGTGGCATTTTCCCTATGATTCTCTACCCGACTGTCGTGCCGAAGAAGGCGCAAGAAGTTGAGGCTCACCCATCGCTCCATTTCATGGTTAGTCGCGTCAAGGATGACTCATATGGTGTACTTTACGTCAAGTACGCAACGATTCTACTGCAGGAAATGTCGGTTGAGTTGGATGAAGACTTTGTCTTTGCCCTTCTTGACTTTACCAATGTTCCAGGCGCTAGCTGGACAGAGGTTGATGAGGCAGGCAAGCTATGTGATGAGGATCTAGACATTCCAGAGCCGTCAGGCCTGGTGGCTGGAACAGACATTTACTTTGAGGTGCTCAATATCCAACCTATGCAGCTTAACCTCAGTTTTATGAGGACGGAACGTGTCAATGCCGAGGACAAGGCATCATCTCACAACCCCATCATGTTCTTCCTCAACGTCATGACCATGGCTGTAGGAAACGTCAACGAAGCGCCACTCAAGTTCAACGCGCTCATCTTGGACAACGTGAGAGTTACCACCGCTGTACTCATTCAGAACTTCTCTAGTCACTACAGCCAGGAAGTCATGTATCAGATTCACAAGATTCTTGGATCTGCCGACTTCCTGGGCAACCCAGTGGGTCTGTTCAATAGCATCTCGTCAGGTGTGACAGATGTGTTCTACGAGCCGTACCAGGGCCTGATCTTGTCGGATAAGCCAGAAGAGTTTGGTCTGGGAATTGCCAAGGGTGCTGCCTCGTTTGCCAAGAAGACTGTGTTTGGCTTCAGTGACAGTTTCTCCAAGTTCACAGGCAGTCTCAGTAAGGGACTTGCTGCAGCGTCGCTTGACAAGCAGTTCCAAGATCGCCGACGTATCACAAGGGCTCGCAACAAGCCGAAGCACGCCTTGTACGGTGTCACTGCTGGCGCCAACAGCTTCATCACGAGTGTTGCATCGGGCGTGGGAGGTCTTGCGCGCAAACCTTTGGAGGGCGCCGAAACAGAGGGTGCTCTGGGATTCTTCAAGGGTGTCGGTAAGGGCTTTATTGGACTGGCTACCAAGCCTGCGGTAGGAGTGCTAGACATGGCCAGCAATGTCAGTGAGGGTATCCGCAACACAACTACCGTGTTTGACCAAGATGGATTGGACCGCACACGATACCCACGATACATCCCACAAGATGGCATTGTGCGCCCGTACAACCCACGGGAAGCTCTCGGGCAATACTGGCTGAAGCAGGTGGACAATGGAAGATACTTTGATGAACAGTACATTGGACACCTGGAGCTACCAAAGGAGGACATGGTGGTCATGATCACATATGCTCGCATTTTGTTGATCCGGTCGCGACGTCTTACCAGCGAGTGGGACGTGCCGCTGAAGGACGTTCAGACTATTGCTAAGGAGAGGACTGGAGTGAGTCTGTCGCTAAGAGGAGGAGCTAACGGGCCTTTTATCCCGATTGGAGAGGGCAGCGAGAGAGGATTCCTCTACAAGATGATCGGCGTGGCGGTGGAAGAGTTTAACAGGAGGTTTAGGAGTGGAGAGTAAAAGGGGTATTGAGGGTGTAATGAATGGCACGAGATGTGAGTGCGATGGTGTTTGGCGTTGTTTATATTGGTATTTAGAAACGAATTATACTATGGCTTGTTTCGTTAATTGAGAGTCTGCTGTATACCGTTATGGCCATCTTGCTTTTAACTCGTGTTTAACGTCTTGCCAACAGATGTGGTACAAGACACGATGAGGAATCTCGTATTCAAAAACGAATACGGGCTACTTTAAGTTGAACAGTCTACACAAACATATACTACGATGGACATTGTAACCTGCGTCGCCAATTACCACGGATATGATGGCCTTGTGCCTCGTAGAACTGGCCGCACTGAACGGCAACTGAGCGAAACGTCGGTGGAATGGGCGCAATGCTCCACACTGAGACAAGGAATTGTCGCGGTATGTACGCACCGGCTGCTCTGTGGTGACGCTGGACACAATGCACTTTGTCCAAGAATGCACATATAAGACGCGCTGAGAAGAGCGACGCGATCCCACGATAGCAACAGCAGAAGATATAATAGCTCGTATCGCCAGTCATGCGGTTTTCTCGTAGTACGGCCGTCGCGACTCGAAGATGATGGATAATGTTTGTCGCTGTATGTCAAATAAAAGTAAGATTAATTATGCTGCGGTAGTTGTTTCAAATCATTCGACGAACGGAGGCAATGTGTTGCTGCGTGGCAATTGTGGAAAGGAGAAGCGCGCAACGCAGATAAGAGGTCGCGGAGTATCGCCAAATCGGTCCTTTACAAAGCTTACGTGTAAGAAGGAAGTCGGCCGTGATAAGACAGGGAGTGACAGATAGCAAAAGATAGCAGCGCGTTATAAGCATGTGATGAACAAAATGAGATTGAGTATGGAGTAATAGCTGAGGAGAGTTGACGGTAGTACAGAAAATAAAGACACCGGGTTGAACGTGATACAAGATCGGGAAGTAATTATCGTCAAGTCAGGTCAGCCGTGGCAAAAAACCCGGTACAACGGTCACGTTTCCCTCTGGGCTTGACAGTTGACAACTCAATCTGACAGTTGTCAAGCCATCGGTCGGGACAGGCCGAGATGTCAAGCGGAGATGACCGACGAGGACAAGGGACTATATCTCAAATAGAAGGAGATAGGACAGCTTTTTTAACTTATCGTGAAGCTGACATGGCTACAGTGAGCATTGTTCAAGACTACAGAGTAGACAACTTCAAAGAGGGTGTGAAGGACCCGTAGCCAAGACCGCCAGCGATAAACCTGGAGACGAAAAGGCCGGGGAAGCTTATCGGATGCGGAACAGGGGGGGAAGGATATTAGTAGTGTAGCTCTGCAAGGTAGACAATCCTGGGGAAGGTGTTTGCTGTTATGTAACAGAAGATGGAGAAGTGTAATTGGGTTTGGGGTATACTATCACCTACTTGATTCAGTAAAGAGGCGTTCCGGTCAGTGGGTGGCCGAGATTGATGGACTATGGACAACAACGAACGGGTGTGGCTTGTTTTAGCTGACGAGGGTTATAGAGACCTAGATTTAATGCTTCGGAGATGGGAGTTGAATATGGTTAATCAAGAAGAGTCTAGATGTTTGTGATAAGGACAGATGAAAAGATATGGGGAACAGACTATTTTAGTTGACCGAGACTGTCTGTTGGTTAGATAGTACAGAGTAGAGAGTAGAGAGTAGAGGGAAGCTGAAACTACACAAGTTCCTTGCTGTTAATCAGATGGATTCAAAGCTGAGCTGCTGTGGTCTGTAGATTGGTCGATTATGCAGATGATGGTGTGAAGAAACGAACCAATCCTCTGGTCTGTTCCCCAGTCCAAGACATGTACATATGTCTTGATGTCTTGGTATTGACGCTATTCCTAGCCTGGTCGATTGGTCCGTTGGTGGAGTCGACGTCAGTGGAGGCACTTTGCAAACGTTCCAGCAACCTTCCAGAATAGGATTAGGGCGAACCGGAAGATGGACCGGGGTGGCGAGGTCAAGTCTGTATACCTTGGTAGGTTGTGTTCTGCTGTTGTCTGTTGTAAGTAAAGAGAGGAATGATGGAGATGATGGCTGGTGGTTGTAGTGGATGTAGTTGGGTTGAGTATAATCACTGGCAGGTATAGCTGTATCACATATCTATAATCCCCTACAGCCACCCACTATATCCTCTGCATGTATGCTCTCTACCGGCACAAAACGTGGAGACAAATGGCGTCGCCGAGAAACCTAGACCCGAAAACCCAAGGACCTGAGCCAATCAAAACAGCCCAACTGATAAGCTCTTGGTCCCTACTCGCAGCACTTACCCTCCCCTACGGCCTCGGGCTACCTGGCGGGGGTCAGTAACCCTTGTCGTTGTCGCTGTCGGCCGTTAGTTTAGGTACTTTTTTTTCCCACCACCAACGGGATTTGGTTACTGAATTAGAGCTATCGACTTGGTCTTTGCCCGCGTGCTCACTTGCCTGCCTCTACGGGCTCTCTATTCTACTGACAATGATCGTCGTTCAATTTGTTGGTTCCGGGGTTTGTTTTAATAACTTGGAGCTTGTGATAGCGTATCTTTTCCTCTAGTCTACCCCCTCCTTCCCTTTCTTTCTCTTGCCTCCCCGCTTGCAGGTCTGTCGGTCCCTCGGGTTAAAAAAGTAGAGCTATCCCCACGTCTTTTTCTCTTCTTCTCCTTCGACCCACGAAAAAAAAAAGATCGTCCCTTTTTTTTCGCCGCAATAGACAAGACGGCTCCTCTGGCCCAGTCTCCAGTCTCCAGTCCAGCCTCTTCTTCCTCTGTCTAGGGTTAATCGAACGAGTCCCCAGTTTGGAAAAAGTTCAATATCTTTTCCTCTCCCCCCCCCACCACCCAGGGTTCTTCTTTTTTCCTCTTGTGCTTCACTGCTACCAAGCTTGAAGCTCCAGGTCTCTAGACTTATCCCTTCAACAGGACCAATTACCTATTCAAAAACATCAATTGGTTGAAAAGAGGTCTACCAGTCAAAATGACTGTTCAAGAACACAACCCAGACCCTGCTCTTGAGCCGGCGCATCAACACGTCCATGAGCATCACCACCACTCTCCCCGCGCCGCCCACGACAACGCTACTTACACCACCGGCACCAACCCCGATGGCTCAATCGTTCCTCCTCAGCAGCACCAGCACCGCAACTCGCTCGACGAAAAGCTCGCTGCGGACAACAAGACCCATAACCACGTTGCCACGCCCCCTGACTACAGCGACCACGAGAAGAACGAAGCCGGCGTCGTCGATGCCTCTGCTGGCACAAACAGCGAGCGCAGTCGCCCCATTGGCTGGCGCGCAAAGATTGGCCCTCTCTACCGATACCGAAGACCCTTGACTCATCTCGTCGTCTTTTGCATCACTACCGCTTGGTGGGTCGCTTCCCTTGTCTTGCATCACGACGACAAGAACTGGGTTGTTCCCTTCCTTGTCTGGCTCGCCATTACGCTTCGTCTGGTCTTCTGGCACGTTCCCAGTCGCTACATCTCCAATGCCATCAAGTTCGTCTGGGCCAGGACCGCTGTCGTTGTCTACGACATGATCCCTGCCAAGTTCCGCACTCTTGTCGGTGCCACTGTCGCTGTCGCTGCTATTCTCGTTGGATCCTTTGTGTCGGAGGAATCCGAAGACAACACCCGCGAGAACCGTGCCGTCAGTCTCTGCGGCATGGCCGTCTTCATCTTCATCCTCTGGATCACCAGTCGCGACCGCAAGGCTATCAACTGGCGCACTGTCATCGGTGGTATGCTGACCCAGTACATCATTGGTCTCTTTGTCCTGCGAACTGGTGTTGGATACGATATCTTCAGCTTCATCGGCTACCGTGCTGCCGATCTGCTTGGCTTCGCCAGAGATGGTGTCGCTTTCCTGACGAACCCTGATGTCGCTGCCACCCCAAACTTCTTCTTCAGCGTCATCCCCGCCATCATCTTCTTCATCTCCCTCGTCCAGGTCCTGTACTTCATTGGATTCATCCAATGGTTCATTATCAAGTTCGCCACCTTTGTCTTCTGGGGTCTTGGAGTTTCCGGTGCTGAGGCTGTCGTCGCTGCTGCTACCCCCTTCATCGGCCAGGGTGAATCCGCCATGCTTGTCCGACCTTTTGTTCCTCACATGACAAAGGCCGAGCTTCACCAGATCATGACCTGTGGTTTCGCCACCATCTCTGGATCTACACTTGTCGGATACATCGGTCTTGGTCTGAACCGCGAGGCTCTCGTGTCCTCCTGCATCATGTCCATCCCCGCCTCTCTGGCTATTTCCAAGATGCGATACCCCGAGACCGAGGAGACCCTCACAGCTGGTCGCGTTGTCATCCCCGACGACGACGAGCACAAGGCCGAGAACGCTCTCCACGCTTTCGCCAACGGTGCTTGGTTGGGTATCAAGATTGCCGGTACCATCATCACCTCTCTTCTCTGCATCATTGCCTTTGTCGCCTTCATCAACGGTATCCTCACCTGGATCGGCAGCTACATCAACCTCCGCGGCGACTACGATCTTACTCTGCAGTTGATCCTGGGTTACCTCTTGTTCCCCGTTTCTTTCCTGCTCGGAGTTTCTCGCACCAACGGCGACAACCCCACTGGAGATATTCTCCCCGTCGCCCGTCTCATTGCCCAGAAGATCATCACCGTAAGTTTTAACATGAATCTGAGACGACGCTCTCTAACTGACCCCAACAGAACGAGTACAACGCTTTCACCGACCTCACCACCAAGGACCCCACCTCCCAATACTACGGCATGTCCCCCCGATCCCAGCTCATCGCCACCTACGCTCTCTGCGGTTTCGGCAACATTGGTTCTCTGGGTATCCAGATCGGTATTCTCAGCCAGCTCGCCCCCTCTCGCGGAGGTGATGTTGCGCGTCTTGCCGTCTCTGCCCTGATCTCCGGTGTCCTGGCCACCCTCACCTCTGCCAGTGTCGCTGGTCTCGTCGTCACCAACCAGCTGTCCGACTTTACCACCAGCCAATAATGATATCAGGACGATGTGATGTAACAAAGAAAAAAAGAAACAAAAAAATGAAAGAACGAATCCGTATATAAAAAAACCTCTGATGTATCAAGGAATTTATGTTCGAGATGATATGCTATACTATTTATATATACCAATGCTATACTGAGGCCACGAGATGGCGATAATTCAAGAACACTACTCTATGTCTATGAACAGGAAATACATGTGTGAATGTGAGTGTGAATGTATGCTTCGACTTGGTCTACCACTCAGTTACCTTTCAACCCACATCATCTTTACTCGGTGAACCACCTCTACTCCCGTCCAACCGTCCCCGTCACTCTCAACAATCGTCAGACAAGCATCTCGGCAGTATACTAGGCCCTCAACATCTCCACATCGTCAGAGGCACAGGCCATTGTCCTCATCAGCATCTGACACATCACACCACAAGAACCGACAGCGGGGCCAAGATATCCCAGGATCAGCCTAGATCCAGATAGCATCTCACTCGGTAAAGAAAGCTTGCATTGGCCCACCGTGGTGTGATCGACAGATAAGCGCTGGTGAGATCAGATCAGATCTGGTATGCGCCCATGGGGTCCAACGTTCCTCTTGTAACAACATGCCTGTTGTGTAATTATTGTTCTTCGCGTGGTGACTTTGTATCAGAGTGCGATGTGGTAACTCTGTGTTAGATCAAGATACTTAACTTTGTAACTTGGTGTGATGTAAGACTGCTGGCTTGAACTGTTCACGATGAACAGGGAGTAAGACTCGTCAGAGAAATAGGACGTAACCTGTAGTAAAACACCACGACAACATGTATGCAAGTTAATCAATTAGGTATATATGCTTCATGACTCTATATCAAACCAATGAACCCAAAACCCATAATCATTATCCATCCCCTATCCTATAACCAATGCTCAAGAAGGCGACTTGACCAATTTTTTAAACTCCCTGCTCGTGCGTCCACTCGACCCATCGCCCTCCCCCAAACTCATACTCTCCCTCTCTTTCTTTTCTTCTTTCTCCTCCTTCTTCTTCTCCTCCTTCTCTTCCTCCTGCTTCTTCTTCTCCATGTGCTTGATAGCGTCTTGCGTGAGTTCCTGTCTGTCGAGTAACTCCCACACGTCCTTCTTGCGAGTCTTGCGATCACCTCTGCTGATGAGGAGACCAGCTGTGATGTTGCAGGTGATACTCACGCAGAGAATAACAGTGGTGATGGCAAAGGGGCGGGTGTGGTAGTCGATACCCCATGTGCATGCACCAAGGGAAATTTGCAGACATGAGTGGCAGTCGAGAAGAATGACAATGGCAAGGAGGTAGCGCTGGGGAAAGGGAAGATGAGTGAATGTCTCATGGGGCTTGTAGAAACTGTGCGACTTTGCCATTTTCTTCTGGTGGTGCTGCAGTTTCTTGAACTGCGCAAACGTCAGAGCAGGCTGGTCGGAGTCGGGCCCGTTGGACTTGGCGTGTTCCAGATCGATGGTTTCGGGGCTTTCGGGTTGAGGTTCGGGGTGTTCGTCGATTGTGGCGATAGTGCCGTCTCGTTCAGGGTTGTAGTTCTGTGCATCGAGAAGAACGCGGGCTTGGTGGCCTGTTAGGTGCGAATCTTCTGGGTTGGTGGAAACGCCTGCAGGGACGGTCTTCTTCTGTAGCCTGTTTCTAGGCTTCTTGCCCTCCTCGGCTCTCTTGATGAGCCGTGTCAAACGCCAGATGTGGAACATGTGGTATGTGTCGACAGCGCGGAAGGGTGCGAGACCATCACCCATGATGGCGAAGAGAGCGACAAGAACACTGTCGATGATGTGAACGAGATAAGATTGCTTGTCGCCTACGTAGATCCAGCCGATGAGGAAGAGAACCCAGGCTAGACCAAAGAGGGTGATGAGGGTGGCGTAGAGTGTGACGAGGAAACCCAGCGGTCGTCGAACATACTGTCCGAAACCCTTCATGCGACGCTTGAGGCGCGCACGTCGAGAGTGCAGCATGTGTCGAACGTGATCATCCAGCTCTGCCTTTTCCTCGGGCGACCATCCATCGAGGGTGGTTCCATGCGGGAGAGCAGCGTAGTGCGAATCGGTAAGACGGGATGTGATGGTGTTGCTTCGCTGGAAACGGGGTGTTGTTTCCTCATCGATGGTGGGCACGGTAGATTCGCGGGCTTGAGCTTCTTGGGCTGCTTCGCGGCGACGTTCTTCTGCGACGGCACCTCGGGCCCAGTCTGCTTGGGGGTCGTGGCGGGATAGAGCGTATGTTGGACGACGGTTTACCCATTTTCCGAGATCGGGGACGAAGAGAGAGTTTTGAACGTTTGTAAGGGTCGAGAGGGTTTGGACTTCGGGGTCTGCGGAGTGTTAGTGATGGAAATGGAAATGAATGTTTGGGTCAGCTTACCGATGACATCAAGCCAATCCACCAGTTCTTGGTCGTATTCATCGTCTCGTCCATCGTCGATATCCCGGTTTCGCATAGGCACAGCAATCGAGTCGTTGTCGGGTTGTCGTCGATGGCCGGGCCAGAAGAAGCGACTCGCCCGTCGCAATCTCCCATTCCTTGGCCGCATCGCATCCTCAGGAAGCGAAGCCGTAGGCGACATGGCGCGATCATCATCACTCATACCCAACTCAGCCATGCTGGGGCGGTTACCCTCCTCAGTGAGTCTCGGCATGGCGGCCTGTGGGACTCTCCGGGAATGCCGCGCTAGCGCAGTCCCATCTTGAACCCTCGCCCTCTCGGGTTGAGAAATACTCCGCGGCCTCCCATCGTCGCTCGCCCCATCAAAACTAAAGTTGGAGTAGACAG
This sequence comes from Fusarium praegraminearum, assembly GCA_002093855.1. NCBI lineage: Eukaryota > Fungi > Ascomycota > Sordariomycetes > Hypocreales > Nectriaceae > Fusarium > Fusarium praegraminearum. The sequence continues at coordinate 28,132 of LXHY01000274.1, read as the reverse complement.
ACCCGTTGGAGCTGCGGCGGATGCGGATGCTAGGCTGTCGCGCCTGGTCGACGGGAGGTCTAGGGCGTCTCTGGGGCGGCGGGTATTGCTGGTTGTAAGCAGTGTTGAGGTTGGTAGCGGTATTGGTATCGGTGTAGGAAGGAAATGCCGAGAGCGATGCTTGAGATGGATTCTGCGACGGGTATCGAGGGAAGGACGAGAGTGAAGTTTGTGATGGCGCTTGGCTGAGAGGGTTGAAGTAGTCGGATCCAGCTGTTTCGTCGACGGGCGCTGGGCTTTCGGGGCCTGCAGGCGGATGGGGCTGGGAGGACGAAGGACTGGATGAGCGGTACGTTTGGCCGCCGAGTGGGAAATGGCGGCCTAGAGGTTGAGATCTGTTGTTGGAAGGCATGCCAATGAAAAATGCATGGCAGAGGGTAAAAAAAAGTATAAGATGTAGAAGATGGCGGTCGAGAGTCAGGTATATCTTTTTCTTGGTTGCGTGCCACCCACTGTAACAGAGACTTAGTCAGTGCAACTCTAATCCATCAAAACACGAGACAAGTATAAGTACAGACACCCTGAAAGTAAAAAACCTGTAAAAACAGACTTGGATCCAACTGGAATTAGTCAGTCGTCACCTACGAGACTCATCGGGTCTAGTCCCAGGTCCGATCAGCCGCTTGGGGAGAAGATTCTAACCAAGAATTCGCTAATTAAACCAGTCTAGGGCCGCCTACGTAGTGAGGGAGATCAGGACCCACTGGAACGACGTCACTTGTAATCTCGAGACCCAAACAAAAAGATGCAACAGACGCGACTGTAAACATGTTTGCCGGTATATCCGCTGCTACATAGTACACAACCACCTAACGTGACTATATCCGCGGGAGTACAGTACAATTTATCATCATGGCTGGACATTTGTAGTTACTGCTTACCATCACGTTATGATCGAGGTTTAGATCAACCGATCACTCAATCTCAATCACTCAATTCATCACTCTATCCCTGTCCAAATGACGGATATAATTACGGAGTATCTCCTCCTCAACCCCAGTCACTCCCAGCCGCATAAATCCACAAGCCAACAAATTACTTGCGCCACAGATGAAGCAGCACTAGCAAGAATTACATCACTTTTGCCAATTCACCCGTTTCACCCCCCCATCACTTTGTATCTCTTCTCTTCCACTCAAACACAAGACAAGAGCTTGGCTTGTCTCTTGGCTTTTCTTTAGCCTCGACCCTTGTCTTCACCTCCCGTTGATACTAAAAATCTGAGTTTTATCTTGCATTTAAGCTTAACTTTTATTATCAGTGCAGAGATCAAGCAAGGTCCTGGGTCTCACTCACCCTACACCGTGTTTTGTAGTTGAGTGTTGTCAGTGTTTGCTGTTCACTGTGCTTTTTATTTAGATAGCACGTAATTGGCTTATGTTTGTTTTTTATTGATGTTATTTTATTTGTACCTGGACTGTATTTATGTTTGCAATCTGGTAAAGTCGCTTCCTCAGATGTTGTGATGTTACATGTCAATGTCTTATCTGATGATTGTCTAAGTACTAATCCAGCACTTCGCCACATGTTATCTCCAACACTTCTGGCTACCGTGGCTGACACAACCCATGATTGACCATGCAGGAGTATATGGTAGCATCTGCAAATCTGCATCTTCAGATCTCGATGGAGGCTCTTCACTTTCACAGAGGGTGTGTCATAGAACAATCCCCAGAACATAATCCCGTTCCTGGCCTGTCTTCTTAACCAATAAAAAAATCGGGCTTATGGTCTAGGGGTATGATTTTCCCTTCGCATGTTCTGAATGCTTGGGAAAGGTCCGGGGTTCAATTCCCCGTGAGTCCATTTCTTTTGCTTCCTTTTTGCTTTGCGTTGCGTGATCAGTTTAAGTTTGGCAATCACAGTTTCATCACGTTGTTTCGTCTCTGTCGACTGATCGTCATTCCAGTGGCTGGTCCTATGAGTAACAGGTGCTTGGCGCTTACACTTGCATCACAGCGCTAATGAACTTTCTTTATGCCATTGCATCCGATTGAGCCGTTCCTTCGTATCAATTGTTTCCTCTGTCAATCCTTCATTGAGTTAATATTCACCGGCCCCAATAAGGCCTGTCCGAGTTGCTCACATGTCCTACTCCCAGGGTCCAACAACATCTACAGCAACACCAAAAAGACGTAACACCACAACTAACAAAAATCATGGACTCACGGGGAATTGAACCCCGGACCTTTCCCAAGCTCGTTCTTCTGACAATGTCATATTGAAGATGCGAAGGGAAAATCATACCCCTAGACCATAAGCCCTGATTATGTAAGGTCGTGTCTTATTGGGTTCTATATTCGCGGGTGCAGGCGTTGAGTTGACGCTAGTCTCGTCAGATGAGACCCGAATCGGCTTTGAGCATTCAAACCCGAAATCCCTCAGAAATATCGACAACAGGAAACAATGAGATCAACAATTGCTTGTGAAAGGTTTGTTAAATCCATGGTATTACAAGAATAGTTCTAAAAAATATGCAGATGCAGGTATACAGCCCATGACAAACAATGCTTACAAACTTTGTCTGACCACCCTCAAGGAGATCAAAAGTGAAATGTAGACACAACGACCAACCACCATGCGCAGGCTGTCTCAAAAGCGGTGATACAGAGACATGTGTTCTAAGTGGTCCTATCATTAGACAGAGTTTGTCGATTTCTAAACCGCGACCTGCAAAGAGACAGCGACTCAGCGTACAGCATACACCAAGTACAGATCCATCAGATAATGTCTGGCAAGACGTCAATACAGTTTTTGAACAAACACCACGGACACAAATCATCAATGCAATTAATTTGTTTAGGTCACAATTTCCAGAGTTTGGATTCCTCCATCCTGATGATCTGGAATATCGCCAAGATGAACTCAGCGTTGTGCAGAAATTACGACTCCTTGCTATCCTCACAGTCTCACATCGATACTCATCTATTTATACCCCAGAGACAAATAATCGAAACATACTGTTCATCACCGGAGAGGCCCAGAAGCGAGTCACGAGTGGTCCAAACCTATCTCTCATCCAGACCTTTCTCATCCTGTCGCTCTGCAACTGGGGCGATGGCGATGGATTCAACGCATGGATGCACTGCGGTATGGCTACAAGAATGGCCCAAGGCTTACTAAGTACCGGATTTGCAAGTTGTGGCAAGAGGGAGACTCTTTCGGAACTTGAGAAGAGGACTCTGTGGACATGTTTCAAGATGGATAGGCTTTTGAGTTGTGGAAAGCGACGACAGGCCATGTTTCCTGACGAAGAGATGCATTTTTCTCTTCCCGTCAATGATACACAGTTCCTTTTTGGACAACCCTCTCAGACTGCTGATATAGACACAAGTCTTCGGATATATGGACCGGATGATTGTCTCGTTCTTCTCATTAAAGGTTTGAGGATCTGGTCCAGAGTTCATACGTGGATTGCTGAGGGCGGAAGAAGACAGCCTGGCATGGCTGAGCCGGAGCAGTGTCCCTTTAATGAAACCTCATATTGGCATAACATGAGAAAAGACCTCTTCGAATGGAGGGATTCTCAGGGTGCTCTCATGAAGTACCCTGGGACAAAGGTATCTGTGCATGCTCAGAGGGGACAAGCTGAGAGGTTTGGATACATCAACCTGGTCTACTACGTCAGGTAGGCATACAGACTATATCTATTAAACGTGGCTAATCGCAAAATAGCATCATATTTCTCTGTCGAGAATACGTTCCCTTCAGTCCTGTAGACGAACTTAAGCCCCGTGGCCCCATCGAGCCACCACTTCTGAAAGCCCGCGGCCCAGACTCATTCTGGGTCCAGAATGTTGCCGAGCTCTATGACGCAGCAACGCAAATATCGTCTTTGCTCTCCGACCTTGAACACGTAGGATGTCCCATTCGAACACCCTTCTCTGGTGTGTGCGCTTTTTCGTCTACTCTATGGAATTTATATGGCGCCGCGTTTCCAGTTTTCATGGGTTTCACAGAGGAACAAGTTCAAGAGGCGGATGCCCAAGCCGAAAGGACAATGAGCATTCTTGTCAGGATCGGACAGGTCTGGGGCCTTGCGAAAGAATGGATCGAAGTTCTTGACACGGCCAAGAATATAATGACGAGGGGTGAGGCAAGGAGAGTTAAGAGATCGAGGTATGACTATCCCGAGTTGGAGGATTCGATACACCTCGCTCCAATGCAAGGAATGCCAAGGCAGACGTTTGATCCACTTACCTCGACTTCTGCAAACGCTGCAGGAGACAATGTTTCAAAGCTGCATCAGTTAGTCGCTGGAGATGTTGACCAAGGGACAGAAGTGCAAGAGTTGGGTTTGAGTGATGAGATGTTGGACGGGGGCGAGTTGGCAGATGAGGACTGGTGGAGGCTTTTGTCTTTTTGTGATGATCCGCATATTCTTTCGACGAGTTTTGACGACGTGGGAGAAGGGAATCCTAGTTAGATGTCGGAAAGATAGTGATGTATCTAGTGCTTGGTGTGACCTGAATATTGACTTTCGGTCAAACTAGAATAAGAACAATACATTGGAACAGGGCTAAAACGATATGGCGTGTATAGAGGATTCTATCTCGATAGTCATATTATCGCTGCAACGAAGGATCGTTAGGTCCGCGGTCTACTAAATGAGGGCTACTGCATTAGGGCATAAGAACCACCTTGTTTTTGCACAATATAAAAGCACTGCTCAGCAGTACATGTCTTCTTCCTTCAGCACAACCTAGGAAATACAGTTCGTGGCATCCCTTGCCTCAATATGGATATTTGGGCAGCTACCTCTATCCGCTTGAAGGGCAGGGCTAATAGATGATGTCTTAGCCTTGTTCTATAAGCGGGTAGAGGTAGCTGCCCACATAGTCGTATTGAGGTAAAGTCTCGGCGATAGTCAGGCAAGGACTGGTTTATCAACGCGGCTGCAGTGGATCATTGGTTGTATGAAACCCGAAATACCAAACCCGAAGCCATGGTTCTAACCCGAGAGACTATAAGTGACTCCGCTTCCAACGTCAACACAAGACTTCAACTTCAACTTCCAAACCGACTGCATCTCTTTAGTTCATATCCCAAGGTTTCTACTCAAATTCTGTCAAACATTTCACGTCTCCAGCTTATCACCATGGGCGATCTTCACTTAGCGCCCGAGCCCCATCTCATGCACCGCTCCCTCCTCAGTCGTCCCGAGACCGTCTCATCCGCATCTGGCGTCTATCTTAACCTCTCCTCCGGCCGTAAGATTCTAGATGGCTGTGCTGGCGCTGCAGTCGCCATCATAGGTCACGGAAACACCGAGGTTCGAGACGCTGTAGTCGCCCAAGCCTCACAAGTGTCATACGTGCACACCATGGCTTACACGACATCCAGCTCAGAAGAACTCGCGGACCATCTTCTAGAAAATGAACCTTTTGGTCTGACGAGAGCTTATCTTGTTTGTTCAGGAAGTGAAGCCATGGACTCAGCTATGAAGCTTGCAAGACAGTATCATGTTGAGAATGGACAACCTGAAAGGACAAGGTTCGTTTCAAGAAAACAAGCTTATCACGGGAATACTGTCGGTGCTATGAGCGTTGGCAGTCATGTGGCGAGAAGGGCGCCGTATGAAGGTGCTATTTTACTCGATAATGTCAGCCACGCGAGTGCTGCGTACGAGTACCGCACCAAGAAGGACGAGGAAACAGAGGAGGAGTACTCCAAAAGACTAGTCGACGAGCTTGAAGCAGAGTTTCTATCTGTCGGACCTGAGAAAATCATGGCTTTCATCGCTGAAACAGTCGGAGGCGCAACAGCAGGATGTATCACGCCTCCAGCTGGGTATTTCAGTGGAGTTTCAAAAGTATGCAAGAAATACGGTATTCTTCTGATCCTCGATGAAATCATGTGTGGAGTTGGACGATGTGGAACGTTCTTTGCCTTTGAGCAGGACGGTGATGTTCAACCTGACATGGTCACCATCGGCAAGGGTCTAGGAGGAGGTTATATGCCTATTGCTGCAACGCTCGTGCACAAAGGTATTATCGAGACGTTGAAGAAGGGAACTGCTAGTTTCAACCACGGACATACATATCAAGCCCACCCGGTGAGTTGCGCAGCAGGTCTTGCGATACAAAAGATTATACGCCGAGACAATCTCGTATCCCGCTGCGCTACCCTCGGCGAGAGATTACACAAATCCCTTGTTGAAACTTTTCAAGATGCCGAGTTTGTGGGAAATATTCGCGGACGTGGATTATTCTGGGGTATCGAGTTTGTGCAAGATAAAAAGACAAAGGCGCCGTTTGATAGCAATATTCACTTTGGAGTCAAGGTCCAGGAGAGGGCGTTTGAGCTGGGATTGGCGGTTTATCCGGGGATGGGAACTGCTGATGGGCTTGTGGGTGATCATGTTATTGTTTCGCCACCTTTGACGATTACGGAGGAGGAGATGGATATTCTGGTTGGGTTGTTGAAGAGGGCTTATGATGATGTTGCTTCCAAGTATGGAGTATGATATGTGGTATGGAGTTAGTTAATGACCTATATATTGATGTTTCTCAGGAGGTAACATACTCCCGTCGTACCCATTCTAGTGTGTAGTAGAAGTGTTGGCCTCCTTAGTCTTGGGGTATAAAATAAGTAGTCTAAGAAGCCTAGTATAAACAGCATAAGATGGCCTAATAATTTCATCTCTTTTGAAGACACTGACAAGGAGGTCGACGACTTTCGACTTTGGAAGGCAATGGTGTGGTATAACAGCCCCGATTCAACAGCCCAAGTGAAAAAATAACAATTACATGGCCATAGGACTGGCTGAGAAGCCATATTGATTTACGTTTATGGTTGGGCTTCTGGTGAAGTGCTGCGAAGAGCATCTCTTTGAACTTGAAACAATATCTCTTGAACAGGTGTACTATTTAATAAGCAAGATATATAAGTATGTTAATAGACAGACTAGGCGAGACTAATTGCCAATAACAGGAAACGTTTCATTCTCTGTTCTAGACGCACATCCAAAAACGCCCCCCATGGAGTAAAATATCGCTACTGTCTTGAGTTGCCCATACCAAGGATCATTATGAGCGTCAACACGAAGAACCTCGTTATTGACAAACATGACGCCATCCTTTTGCACAGCCTTGGCGACCAGTTCATAGCTAAACTGGTCAGTAATCTGACGAAGACCGTAGACAATTGAGTGAATCACAAGTCGATCTTGTTTGAAGTTCACAGGCTTTGCAACACCAGCGATATCCTCATCAGCAGTAAGCGTGTGGACCTGTCCCGTCCCCGTCTCGCAGACAAACACTCGCATGGAGTCGGGGTTGTCGCCGAATTGGTAGAGAATGCTGAGGGCTTTTGGCTTTCCTTCCATACGAGCAGGAAACTCCAGGTCGTTTGTACGGATGACGATCTTGTCACCCCAGTTGAGCTGCATCTTGGCCAGGTCGGTGACAGTAATTCCGCCATAATGAGCTCCGAGAATAGTCGGCTGGATCTTGGGCTTGGGAACGTCAACCGTCTCGGCGTCTTCGATCAATCCGTACTCGGCAAAGGCAAGGGCAGATGATATGACCTGCTGATGTCAGTATACCACTTTACACAAACAATATGAGGGAAACATACCTCATTCCACGCTTGCACAGCCATGTCAACATAGAGCTTCGTCATATAATCACTGCCAGGAGCGTCGGGCTTTATCTGGCTGCCGACGTTGTCCAGCTGGGAGATGAGGCTATCACACGAAGAACGCATGGATTGCATTACGTCTAATATCGCATTGTCAGATGTGATCTGTACGTGAAGATTGGACAGGACTTACTCGTGATATTGAGCAGTGACTTGCGTGCCTCCTCAATGTTGTCCTTGACACTGTCCACCTTATTTATCAGCTCTCGAGCATGATCTACAATAGCCATGTTAGCGACGTCCAAATACCTTGTATCTCTAATCGATATTCATACCAATGCACTAGAGCAGCTTCATTCTCCGTTTGTCACCTTGAGCAATAGTCTCGTTGACAGATTTATTGGCTTCGTTGTACTTCCTCATTGCATCTTCCAGGTCATATGATATGTCCTTAAAAATGAAATCGCCGGCACCAGGCATTGACCCTATTCCTTATGTAAGAAAGACGAATTTCCTTGGGAGCATGGGGTTGAACTGACTGAAATATTTCCTGTCGTGGACGTATTCTTGGGTCGATGTCGCCATCTCCTGTAGTTTGACCAGCGGAATTTGACCGATCAGTGGCTAGCTGAAAGATAATGACAGGAAGCTGAACTGAAAGCTGTACTTCCAATGACGATAGTAATGTCGGCATTACCGAGACTCCATGATACGAGGCCTGTTGTCGAGACTCTCTGGCCGTGGATCAGAGTATACAAATTTAGAAAGATGTTGGATCATTTGACATATGTATTAGGCAGTCAAATTTAAATTAGGAAGTTGTATCGGGACGTTGTGACTCTACGTCACTAGTCTAACGCAAGATGCCAACATTTAAGCTGCAGCCGACGTATGATCAGAATACCACCTTGTTCGTGTAAGTGGGTTGCATAAACACTGATACAAATCTGGTAGTTGACATAAATATTAGACCACCTTTGGTGTATACTCTACCTAAGAGTGAGCTAACCGTTTCGTCTAACTAGCTTCGTGTCCCTAGTGTTTCTGACTACTACCCCTGACGGATAAGTCAATACGTTGCTTTTAGCGTGGAGAACCGTTTTGGTGGCGCCGCTGAAGAACGTCAGGTCAATAAATTCCCTTCACTAAACCGAAGTAGGAAACGGAGTATAGCTGAAAACCTCATACCCTTGTTGTATACAAAGTAGAAGATTGTAGAGTCCAACTGTAAGTTTCAGAATAACAGATGAGCACAACCAACGAGCTAGATTAGATCTCGTATCAGTTACAGTTCTACGAATAATCATTTCATGCTTCTGACAGTTTGTCCAAGATGGAGTTTCAACTCGCTGCTGAGATTATGTATAACTCTTTCACTCTAAATGAGAAGGAGTTGACCAAAAGCTGCTCGAATCTTTCCATCACGATGAACCTACTTAAACCATTAGATACTCCACATTCTAGATTTCCTGAATGAATTCTCACAATTTACCCCAGGTTTATGTTCGTTAGCCCTGCCTCCAGTTACAAAGCGTGATGGAGGAAGTGAAAGAATGTATCATATCTAGTCCACAACCATGACTAATTTGTTGATTAGTTCTGTACTGTGATGCAATCGATCTCCCTGAGGGACTGGTTGTTGGATATGAAGATCCAGCTAAGCGCTTTGAACTGCGCGTATTCGCACGCAAGGTGCAATGCCAGAATCCCAGCAACGCCCTCCTCCGCATGCACTTTTCAATCGATTGCCAGTTGGCCTTCTACACATATGCATTGCAAGATTCCAGAGATCTGGACATGACCACTGCTACTGCCACTCAGAGTACACTAGCCAAGAAGAACGACCTACGTCCGTTCCTACGTACGTCTGGAAGATTTTACGACATCAATCTACCAGGGAGTAAGAAGAATGCACTTGTTGAGTACAATGCCTATGTTGGAGATGCTCGCACTCTGATATTCGAGTATAACGTTGATGATGGATCAATCACATGTGATGCAGAGTATGGGCAACGCCTGGACTACACTCAGCATAGTCCTTTGACTGAGTGGGCAATATCGATTGCTCCTGGAGGTATGCAAGCGAATGATCTGGACTTGAACGGCCTTACGGGTATTCGTATGGAACTGTGGTGTAATTTTACTTTGAGATTTTAGTCGTCCTTAGTTGTACTTCTTTATAGGAAAAGCTAATTTGGAATCACTACCTCGATGTAAACAATTCTCATTCTTCTGACTTGATACGTGCTTAAGGATACTCTAAGATTAAGCCCGACCCCAAATTGTCCCCCCCTTGCTCCCAAGATACTCGACACCTGCTCAACTCATTCCAGCCGGTGGCATGCGTATAACGAATTCATCAAAGTTGCGAAAGTCAATAACCACACAATCGCCATTAGCCTTTTCTGCCAAGGTATAAGCAAACTCGTGTTTCTTCCACGGCCTCCTCCAACGGTTCGCAAGCCGTTGTTCAGCCAAGATGTTCCGCATGGCCAGGCGAAGCTCAGTGCCTGTAGTATAGGCCCAGTCACCTCGATCAATCGTGCCCCTGAGCCCGGTGATGCCCACGTCTTCGGCTCGGTCAATGTTGACATCTTGTTCGAATTCTCCTGTCCTTCTCAATATCACCCTTTCGAGCTTTTCTTTGCCGCTTGGGAGGACTTGGGATGTTGTTAGTACAGTTGCGTTATCGAGGTAGAGGGAACTCACTAATTGATACGACGACACGCCACCAATCGCTTAGGGACGATTGAGGGTCAATGGGTACGTGATCTTCTAGATTGTCAGGCAACATGTGTGACTATAGAAAGTTAGAATTGTCATAGAGCACAGTTCAGAATCTTGACGTACGTATTGAAGACTTCTCGTCCGCATGGGGAGCCAGAGCTGGATATTGGTTCCTGGAGCGTTGCTATAGTGGTTGATGGTAGATCGAACTTGATTCTCAGTCGCCTCAAAGACTGTTTTAGTGACCCTAGCATCGTTTGCGCTCTGACCTGGTTGGATCACTTGCCAGCGAACCCAGCAATCGTTGGCGTCGACAACATCCCAGAGATGCTGGTTCTCATCGAATGGATGGAAGGAGCCGAAAAGATCGGAATCTTCGTTCCATCCGAGTTCTGAACATGGGATAGCTGTTACAGCGCCAAAGAGGGCGGCTGCTATCAGGGTAATGGATTGGGAGCGCATGATGTGCAGAGTGCAGTGCAGTGCACCACTGCAGAAAGAAGATGGGAGTATTCGAGGATGAAAACTGGTGAGAATGTGAGTCAGTGCTGTGACTGAGTAAGATATAAGGAAAACCTTGCATCAAGCAGGGAGCCAAGATGGAGATTGGAAAGAATTTTCAAGTCTCGTGTTAGGCAAAATAGAATAATACCCAGGATACTCGTGAGAGGAAGGAAATTAGAGTCTTGGCCATAGCATGTGTCTAGTGGCGCAGTTAAGGATTCATCCTTTGTATTCTTCCGCAGGATTCGCGACAGTTACTAAATCGAGGAACATCCCGTCTCTCTGAAGGATCTAATAGGTAGAACAAGGTAAAAGAAGCTAAGCCTTGTCTCGGAGTAAGCTTGAAGGATCCGGGCCCTTATTTTTAAAATGATCGCCAAGCATCCTAGTGATGGAGTAGATCGTACTATGGCCTATCGCTATCATTCCTTGGGAAAATTCCGAGGCATAGCTCGGACTCTATTCCACTCTTCATCGCCTCTTCGGTAATTGGCATATATACAGGGGATTGGAAAAATTGAGCACTGGGGCCATAAGGGACGAAATTAGATGGTCAGCTTATGCCACTTACATGAGGCCGGTGAGGTTATTTATTTTTGAACCCCAAGGCTTATGGTACCCACTAAGAACGGTCTAGACAATAGTCTGCTCAGTCTGGTACAATATATCAGCAGTTAGATTGTATTTCCTCAAGAAAGAGGATGGTCCTGCCTGTCTTTCTGTCTGACCTCTGATCTTTACATTCTTTCAAAATTTCAACGTTATACACTCTTTTGTTACATCGACACACAGCCTGCCGTCATGCACTTCAAGACTGTCTTCAGTCTGGTCGTGCCAGCTCTTGCCTTCCTGGGCGGAGCAGCAGGTTTGCCCTCAGGGCAATATTCTGACTATGAATCAGAGTTTAACGGTGTCGGCCTCACGACTCGTCAAAATGCGAAGCCTGCGTTGAGAATCCTGCCCTTGGGCGCATCTATCGTTAGTGGTGTTGGATCGAGTACCGGCAATGGGTAAGTGGACCAAGATAGATCCGGAAAACAAGTCTGACAGTGTGTAGATTCAGAAAGCCTCTGAGAGATCAGTTGAGATACAAAGGTGTATGTATATTTCCACAATCTGATTGGAATATTGCTCACATATATAGTGGGATGTCAACATGGTTGGCAGCAAGCAGAATGGAGACATGAAGGACAGAGTAAGTTTGGTCAGTTCCCCAGACTTGGACTCACAACTAATCAATAACTAGGACCATGAAGCTACCAGTGGTTTCACAATCGACCAAGCCAGAGATGCAGCACGCAATTCATACGGCTACAAGCCTAATGTTGTCGTGGTAAGTAGACTAAACAAACCTACTATACAATAGGTAAACTGACAATTATAGATGAATGTGGGCACCAACGACGCGAACCAGGACAAGGTATTTCGCTCTACACTTCTATCGAGTAACTAGCTACTAACATCCTTCTAGGTGGACGGGGCTGGTAGTCGATTGGAAGGACTGCTTAACGATCTTTGGCGTGCCGATGACATGTCCAAAACATACGTCGTTGTTTCATCTGTCATTCGACGGGACGATACCAAGGCAGAGAGCAATCGCAAACAAATCAACGAGCAGTACAAGTATGTTGATCCGACTATTTATTCATCATTGAAACACCATGAGCTAACTCTACCTTAGGAAGTTGATTAGCCGTCTCAAGAGCATTGGAAAGCCAATCACCTACGTCGATATCGACATTCCGCTGAATGAGTTGAATAAAGACGGGATACATCCCGGGTAAGCTCACAGTCCCGTACCATCATGGTACAACACTAACGATACAAGCGACGCTGGGCACAAGAAGATGGCCGTCAAGTTCTGGCATGGCATCGAGTGGGGTTACCAGGCTGGCCTCATCGCCGAGGCTGCTCCCATGGCCAAGGCAACGGGCAACACTTGTGACAAGCAACCCGGTCAAGCTCAATACGGTGGTGTCACCCAAAAGGGCTCAGGCGACGACGACGGCATCTACTACCACAGCAGCCAGGAGATGGGTACTATCTGGTCGTATACTTCCGAGTTCGATCGCAACCAGTGGTTCTTCACCAGGCTTTATGGTTCCAAGTATGATGATATTGTCGGCTGGTGGTATGCCGACAAGAAGCTGTCCTTTGCGACGTGGAAGAACAACGGCGGTGGCAAGTTCTCCAAGATTTCTGATCTGGACACCAAACTCTTTTGCAATGTTGCTGGCATCTGGTGGGTTGACATCAACAACGATGGATACGATGATTTCCTTTGCGTCTCACCCAACGGAGATACGTTGGCTTCCATCAACAATCGAGACGGAACTGCTACAAGTCCACCTACCTTTAAGAACATCGGTATGATCAAGGGTAACGTCGGCTATAAGCAGGATCGTGTCAGATGGGGCGATATCGACGGAGATGGCAGAGCCGACTACTTGGTTGTAGACGACGCTGGAAATGTCCGTGCATGGAGAAACTCAGGTACATCTGACACGCCCTCCTGGCAACCACTCGGCTTGCGTTTCACCGCAAAGGGCATGGGTGACCAGCGCGGTGTTCGCTTCGAGGACATCAATGGTGATGGACGCGACGACTGGCTATGGGTGGACGACAAAGGCGCCACAACAACTTGGACCAATTCTCGAAGCTGCAAGAAGGGAAAGTCAGGCGATGGACTCAACGTCGCTTGGCGTCAAGGATTCTGGAAGGGTGCCTCCTCCGGACCTACCCATGCTGGTGCTGGAGCCAACGGCCGAGACCGAATCCACTTTGCTAGGATCTACGGCGAAGCTGCCTTTGGACTTCTGCCCAAGGCAGACTACGTTTATCTCCAGTCGACCAAGCAATCCGATGGAAGGTTCAAGTTTGACATGAAAGTCTGGAAGAACACTGGTGGTGGTTCTACCAAACTCAAGGCCGATGGCAACAAGTACTGCAACATGCATGGCCATGACGATGGACGACAGGACTATGTGTGGGCTCTGTCTACCGGCAAGATGACTGTTTGGCCAAACCTGGGCAAGAAGTCAGTCAGCGGTGACAACGATGTCTTTTGGGGCTCGCCCAAGGAGCTTTGGAACCCTGGAAAGAACTACGATCGCAGAGATATTCATCTAGTTGACTGGAACAACGACGGTGCATGCGATATCGCCTGGGTCGACCCAGACAACAACAACAAGGTTTCAGTCTGGCTCAACAACTACAAGAAGACTGGAGCTTTCACCTGGACCTACCTGGCCGACCCAGCGCCACAGCTGAACTGCCCTGAGAAGAGAGGCGTTGGTATACATGACCTTGCTGTCCGTTTTGCCGACATTTCCAACAATAAGATGTCAGACTACATTTGTATCCAGCCCGACGGTCGATTCTACGGCTGGACTCACAACAGCGATGGATCTTGGGAGAAGATCGCACAGTTCAAAAAGGCCGAGGGCATTGATCGCGCCAACCTCCGTTTTGGTAATGTCAACGGACGAGGTGGCGAGGACATGATTTGGGTCGACAAGTACACAGGCGACGCTACTGTCTACATCAACAACGGCAAGATGGACACTGGCGGCAGCAACTGGTGGTTTTTGAAGAGCGGAAAGCAGTACACAGGTTCTTGGGCCGGTACATGTCAATACTTCCCCGACCTCGATGGAGATGGCAGAGCAGATTTGCACTCAATCATGGCCACCTTTGACAACCGTGGAGAGACTTTCTTCAACCGTTGCGGCATGACAGACAACACAGGTGACGACGCAGGTTGGGCTCCAGGCCAAGACCCAGGCTTCGGATCCCTGCCATCTCCCAGTGGCGACGAGAGGCCAGGAAGTGGAGGTGGTATTCCATCTCTTCCTTCGACTTGCAGGGAGACTTGCTGGAATGTCGCCACAGACAAGGAGACCAAGTGTAAAAACGACGGCACGCAATGGGATCTCGAACCGAGAGACGACGGCATCCCGGAAGATGTCATGAGCATCAACAAGCTGGCTGCTATTGGAGACTCTTATTCGGCTGGTATTGGTGCTGGAGACAGGCTTGGAGATATATACCAGGCTTTCGAAGCGGGTAGTGGTGAGTGTGTAGCCTTTACTGTGCAGAATTGCGCTAACTTGAGTTTCTAGATTTTGCATGCGCTCGATACGATCACGCCTATCCTAATATTGTTCATCAAGATGAACGAATTGGAGATCCATCGAAGCGCAAGTTTCAGTTTCTCTCGTGTTCCGGCGCTATCATGAAGGATGTGGTGGATAAGCAGATCCCCAAGATGGAGAGTGGCCAGGATGCGATCACCCTGTCTATCGGTACGTTCTGCCTTTTTCTCTCATGAAAAGTCTATTACTAACGTATTTCTCAGGTGGCAACGATGTCGGTTTGATCAATTTGCTGAACTCATGCATCTTCCAAATGGGTGTTTTCACCAAGGCACAAGCCGAAGCCGCAAAGCTCATCGCAGAGGTGGACAAGAACTATGCATGGGCCAAGGACTTTGACTGGGACAGTCTTTCTCGAGGCTGCGAGGGTCAGATCGAGTACAGCAAGTCGCTTGCTACATCGGATACCTTCGGGAAGAACCTCGATGGCGTTCTATCTGCCGCCAAGAAGAAGTTGAACAATGGGTAGGTGCCATTTTTTACTTGATGAGAACAAGCTGACGATGATGCAGGGCCAAGATCTATGTCACAGGGTACGCCAAGTTCTTCTCCGAAGACCTGTCTGATGACTGCGACAAGGTCACTTGGACGACATGGCTTTACAAGTTGGAGAATTTGGGACAACCCGCCGCGTACTTGACGAAAGCAAGGCGTTCAGCAATGAATCAACTGGTTGACTATGTCAATGGGCAACTTGTATGTACTCCATTTGGAAGTTATCATTCAACCTTACTAACACCTCATCTTAGCGCACTGCAGTCGCACGAGCTGGAGATTCTGTCAGATACATCGACTATGACCATCTTCTGACAAAGTACCGCGGCAGGTACTGCGAGCCAGGCGTCGACGAATCAACTAGCGAATCCAACACCAGACAAGGTCTCATGTTCTACGAACTCAACTCATGGGACCCTGCGGGAACAACTCCATGGAAGCGCGACACAGCTCAAGGCGAGCTCAGTGGGACCTTTTACGGCGACATGCTCATCCTTGCCAAGATCACACGCCTCATGGACCCCAAGGCCGAGCTTCACCATGACAACGATAGAAACAGCAAGAGGAGTTTGGCTGCTCGCGCGGATGTTGTTGATTACCTTGTTCCCAATGGTTATGCACGAGTCTTTCACCCTCAGATCCCGTTGCATAAGAAGATTGCAAGCTTGGTTGTTTTGCAGATGTCGATGGATCATGAAGCTCGAAGGGGTTATGCTACGTGGACGAATTTGAACAAGAACACATATTGTGCTTTGTGAGTATCACCAACCTGTTTTCTTGTTGGCGTTGGCTAATAATAGATACAGAGAACCAGAGGAGCCGACGCCACCAAAAGAAACGCCTGTCAAGACAAAGAGATGGTCTAGTAAGTGATATACTTCGTGTACGGCGCATCCGAATACTAACCGCATACAGTGGAAATCCATGGTCTGTACCCAGGAGGTGTCAACTCAGCAGACTGCACCAGAAAGGACTCCAGACGGTCCAGGACAGTCTGGGGTTACGAGCTGAACCGATGCTACAACTTCAGGGAAATGCCTGATACAGACTGTCGAGAGTATATCGGAACCAAGGAACAAGGGGGTTGCTCTGGGGGATTATCTCCGCATAGTGTCCTGGTTCCAGCAGATAAAGGGTACAACTGTGAGTTTTTCTTTAGTGATGATTGTACGCGTCCGTTTGATCGCAAGTCGGATCACTCGTGTATGTCGACGAATACGGGCGATGGTTGGGTCTCTAACCAGATAGGGTCTTTTAAATGCGTAAGTACCCTGATTCTTCTTTTTTGTTGTTATGCTAACATTGTCGACAGGTGGAAGAATAGAAGTAATTGTCTCTTTGTAAGATATGAAGAGCATGGGAGGAAGGCGCATATTAGGAGTGTAGCCTAAAGACCGATGTTGATTCAGTAGTGTATGCAAATATTAGACCACTTTTAGTGAAGATATAGCTTAAGAATGAGCTACCTTGGGATTGATTCTGTCTCTTGCCAACTTTGCAACTGAACAGTCTTACACGTGACCCGAAGCCTGGCTGATATCACTGACTTCAACTCACTTCGACGTCTCTTTCCTACACCATCCATCATCGACACGACACAACTTAGCACTGATACTTCTATCAATCATCGTATATCATCTCTCAACTATAAAAGAAAACTTCTATCCATCAAAATGGTGCTCCAAACACACGAGTTTCTTTTCTCATATTCAGTGTCTGGAAAGTACAGCGATTTCACTCTCAGTTGCGATGGCAGTGAATTCAACCTACACCGAGTCATTGTTTGCCCGCAATCACCAGAGATAGCCGAAGCACTCTCGAGTTATTCCCCGGTACAGGGTCACAGCTACTGTTACTGCTGATTATCCTGCTAACTCATTTGTTAGGAAGATACGTGGCATGTCCTCCTCGTGACCGAGTTCGATGTTGATACCATTCAATGCATGATATCGTTTCTCTACAAGGGCAATTACCACATCGGTTCCGAAAAGGGGCACAAACCCAGCCCCAAAGACCCCAAAGACGATAGCGACGATAGCGACGAGACTGTAGACGAATCATCACAAACTTCTTGCTCTCTTTCAGAGCTAGATGAAACAGAAATGGTCCACCTTCTGTTCGCCCATCTACGCGTTAATGCAATTGCCGACTATTATAAAATCCCCACATTGACTCGACTTGCAAACTCAAAGATCCAGGATATCCTGGACCATGGTCTACATGCCGAATATTTCCCGCGAATTATTGAAGAAGTCTTGACTTCAAATACAGATCCTGATATCAACAGCATTATCGCTTCGGCTGCGGTTGAACACATCGACGAACTCTGCATGATGAAAGAGTTCCAAGAAATGGAAATAGGACAGGACTTTTCGATCAAAATGTTCTGGGCTTGTATTGACCAAAGAAAGGTAGTGGAGCGTCGAGTGCTCATGGCTGAAGCCACCGCTGCGGAGAAACAGAGACAGCTAGACAAGATAAGACAAGGGAAACAGGCTGTCACCGAGTAGATGGACAGGTTCATTTATGAGGTGATGAGGTGTTCTGAACGATACTTGTAACAGCATGATATCACTAGTTTAACAGCGAAAAATAATTAATTTATACAACTTGCACTCAGCGGTTGCGACTATTGAATAGACATATGATGGGCAGGAAAAAAGTGACCAAGGTCAATACGATCAAAAACGACCTACGAGAGGCAATAGTGGAAGTTTCCTGTTGGAACACACGCTAGGTTTATTGAACTGTGTCATGGAAGGGATGTATTAGCTGAACATAACATACCTAGGTACCTATTTGCTATGGAATGGTCACGTGTAACATCACATGATACCCTTCATGATCAACAAGTTTCTCTACCACATGAAATCCCATGTTACGTAGACCTAATGATGTTAGTACTATAATACTTGGAGTTAAATTAATAGCTATTTGGTATTAGATACTGATACCAAAACCTAGACAACTTAACCCATTCAATAATCTTGAAGACTTGTTCTAAGCCATTGTCTTCGACTCTCCAACAGTCACAGCATAACTAATTTCTATAGGATAGCAAAGCTTAGTATGAATGCATTTATCTGCAGCCAAGACTGCGGAAAATATCCCCTTTCTTGCTCTTATTGGCTGCCCTGTTTTCTATTCCCTCGCCCCTCTGTGCTTTGACGTGGCAGGGTTTCTGTATCCTGTCCAGCTGAAAAAAGATCTCCTTCCGGTGGGGTTTATAATAATATCCTGCAACATCATCCTCCCTTTTTCCGTAACTCACACTCATCATAATTCTCGCACATTATCTAAATTGTGTTTTACACCAGTCCTCGAGTCGCCATGAAGTATTGGCCTCTATTGCTCTTCGCATTGGCGATACCTCATGTCGTAGCTGATGACCTATCTGATTTCTCCAACGACCTCGCCACAGATGTTGGCCCGCTTCTCGTCCTTTTCGGCGAGTCAATGACTCGTCAGTATCTCAGCGAAAGCACATCCTTTTTCGACTACTTCATTTTTGCTATGGCGCCGATCGGAATTATTACTGCTATCGTATCGGCGATTCGCGTCTGTGGGCACTCCACACTTCGCGCCTTCATCGGTCGGTCTCAAGAAGGCGACGGAGTTGTGGAAGCAGAGCTATGTACGTCTACAAGCCGAGATGTTTGTGAGCTATTCAATAGAGGAGGTATCACTCGTGTTCTGGGGCGGCCAAAAATTCTGGAACTTATCCATATCGAGAACCCTTGGCATGAGGACGATCTGGAAGTTTTTCGTCACTACCTCTATAATAACAGGTATCAAGAGTTACCGGAATGGGAAAAAGTCGAAAGGTATATTCCTGGTATTGGCCATTTATCAGATGGCTTGTCTACCGATCATATGCAGTTTGCTCAGAAGCCCAATCTTTCTCTGAACGTTGGAATAAAAAGGCGGCCAAAATGGGTATTTGCCTTTATCGCTATTCTTGGATGTCTACTTCAAGGCGGGGTTCTCGTCCTCGCTGGGGTTGGCGTTTGGATCCTTGGATGGAATCTTAGTGACTCCGAATCCCCTGCCTTGACGAACTATGCTCCAATCATGTTTATTACTGGTACGGTCGTTATGTGCGGTGGGATGTTCTGGTGCGCTGCTCTGATCGGCCAAACGACACAAGAAGTCCGTTACTCTCGGAAACCTGGAAAACCCCGAAGCCGCCTTATATGGCTACAGCCTGGGCGTCAAGTCATCGGCGACCAAAGTTTTGATGCCTTCGTCCATTTGGAAAATACCGAACAGGACGCCCTACCGGTCTGGACATCCTCAAGAAAGGATTTCAATGAGCGATTTGAACTTTATACATTCTTCGCTGTTGCAGCTGTTCTTTTGGGTTATATATCCCAGTTCATTGGACTTCGCGGAATGAAGGCTTGGGTATCACTAGCACAGCTGGGCATCACAGTCATCATGAGCATCCTTCGGGGGTTATTGCGTGTACAGCGTCTCGGACGGGATGCCAATAAGGTCGCAAAAATCCCAGATATGATCGCAGGATACGAGTTGGATTGGCTTGCCTTTGAACTCAGTCTCGAAAACACGGTCGGGAATACGTTCTTCTGCATCACTGGCCAGTACAACAAGGTTGGCTCGCCTGATAGCGATTCTTCTTCTGATAGTGATTCAAGTTCGGATAGCGATTCATCTTCGGAAACATATTCACTACACGAAAGCCATCCTGCAAACCTTCATAATAAGATTCTCCACATTCGACAGAGACTATCCTATCTAACAGGTCACAATCCCAGTCGCTCTACCAACAAGGAAGTTCAACAATGGGAACATTCTCAAGTCAAGGCACGTGAACCAGCTCAAAGACTTGCTGCTGCGTTATGCAAAGTCATCGAGAAGTTGATTCGGAAGAAATCAATAAAGGACAAGATTACTGTTCAGATTCAAATTGCGGCTAGTTTGGGTGTCAAGGACAGGCTAGATGAAAAGCAGATGATCAATTTCGATTTGACACCACCCACTGGGTCGCAGATGAAATGGTCCGTTGATTCATGTCTCCTTGAAGCAATCCTGGGGTTGTCAATGTGGTCTCTTGTTTCCGCCAAAGTCCTCCACGACACAGACCAGACTGGAAATACAATATCCCTTATAGAAGATATTAAATGGAGAAGAATCGTCTATTCCTTACCGACGGATCTACACAGGGATTCTTCAAGCACATCTATAAAGGCTGAGCTATCAACTGATGTAAGCATATGGTTCGGTCCTGACGCTGGAAGATTGTTCCACGATCGTGTCGGGATGGAGGAGAACGCTCTCCACGGCCATGCTACTCTGAAGATAAACCCAAGGATCCCTTTATATTCGAGTCAGCTATGCGGATGGAACACTGTACACGATTCATTTACATCCCGACTGGTTACTGACCCCCCACACAACAGCGACACTCATGCTACGGCCCTCCTGGTGGCGTTAGCACCGACAGAGTCTTCGCTGCCTCACATATGCGCCCAGGATCTGTTTTTGGCTATTCTCTCTCCATTGGTAAATTTATTGATCACTGGAGAAACAACCATTCTTGAGAGTGGTGGACACGCATTCTTGCAAAACACAACTGTCACTGCTATCTCCGACATAATTGTCGAGAGTGGTTTAGCGACTCGCTTTGAGGCTTTATCTTGTGCTGTTTCTCTGCTAGCTACCAGACTTCATCCTGATCAAAACACACTCCTTTCTGGCCTCATCGAAACGGCCAATACCTACCGCCGAAACGCAGAATGGGACAGAGCGCAGACGCTTATGCAATGGGCATGCTTCAAATTTATCAGGTCCGGTTACGATATAAAGCCCACGCAGCTCGTTCCAGCTGAATCATCTGGTGAGTATGGAGATATATTGTTGGACACTGACTCTGTCAACTACGAAGAATTCTTGACGTCGACTGATAAACTTGACCGATTTCTTGAATCACTTCGAGCTACTGGAGAGCTTTATCGCTGGTCGTGTACAAATATGATCAGTGATGAGAGACAAGAGTTTGGCCTCAAAGGATTCAGGTGGATGCTCAAAAGATTCAATCGTCTCTCAGAACGAAGTTCACAAGTTAAGGACATTTTGGAGAATTATGAACATGTCGCAAATCTGATGAAAGATGGCGCTTCGAGTGGCTGGTTTCCGCAAAAGCTCCCCAAGAGCAATACCAACACGGAGAAACACCCTCTTGTCGAAGCAATCATTGATGGTGATAGGAAGATGGCATTGTGGAATTTGTGCTTCATAAACACCGAAGATTGTGATCTCCATCAACTTCGCCCGGCGCTACCATTAGCTGCACGAAATGGTTGGTCTGAGGTCGTCAGTGCGTTGTTGGAGATGAAGGCAGATTTGGACAGCAAAGACGACGATGGTAGGACTTTAATTTCCTACTATGCGGAATATGGCCACGTGTCGCTATTGCAACATGCCATCACCCTTGGTGCCTCGATAAACGTCGAGGACAATCAAGGTCAGACACCACTACTTCTTGCAGTTAAATGCAAGCAAGAAATGGCCGCCAAGGCGCTGTTACAAACTAAGTTGATCAACCACAACAAGAACGACAATGAGGGAATGACCGCGTTGCATTGGGCCATTAGATATGGCCTCGTGGAGACAACGTGTCAGCTACTCAACCTAGAAGCCAGACTGGAACCACATGCTCGAGTCGGATACAGATCTCTGATCCAGGAGGCTGTTAAAACAAACAACAAGGCCATCTTAGATGCCATAATCGAACACAAAAATCGCAAAAGACACATCCAACACACAACCACCGATACAAGGAGTGTATGGACGCAGAAAGACCGCTGTAGGGACTTTGCTATTGCTTAATGATCTGGTCAAGGCACCAGATATGAGTATATTGCAATTTGACTCCCTAGAGGGCCTAGAAGCAACAGCGAGGGACTAAAACAACTACTCATTTAGAATACTACAGGCTTACAGGGAAACCCTTTTATCATTGATCGCCACAATGCGTAGATACTTGACCTGTGTTTACCATTTGCTAGATAGAGAAGTACCCTGCGAATGACTACGTCAATGTGTAATGGGGACGGACGTCAGTGTCTAAACCACCTCAACATGAGGCAGAACTAGATGTTTTCTTGACAAACGATACTCAGCATTGATAGAATCAATTAAAACATGCATATTGAGATATGTGTGAGAATTGAACACGTAGTAAATATAGAGATACTGGATTTCTACCTGCAGTAGAGGAGAAACAAATCGCAAGTATAAAAGCCATGCTTTACAGTTGTATGGATATGAATTCTATAAATTACCATGGTTGAAATCCGTCTTCTGACTTTGAGAAAGAAAAGAAGGCCATCAGTGGAGACATAATTCCGACCAACATAACGGTGTACTTTGCAAACCTAGAATAGTCACCTTGTTAGTAAGGAAAACGGAATCACTGGGATGTTCGGCACTTGTTACTGGATGCTACTCCTCGTGGCACGTCTAGAAAATTAATAGAAAGAGATGTAACGTGCTTATACCTAATGATATCTTAGGATCTATTCTCTAGTGATATTATAAATTATTCACCTACGCCAAACTAACTAAACAGTGATAACGTGTTTTCACTACTGCTAACGAATCCTTGTCTGAAATGTGGCAACAATAAAGCTAGGACACCCAGTAATATTGTAATAGCTACGCCTGCCAATGTCACCACCATAGCGTACCGAGCACTGCTTTTTACTTCAAGCGACTTCTCTAAATATCCTCGCGAAGTTGGGTTATCAAGCTCCTCATATATTCCCACTAGTCTCTGTTCAGGGTAGTGACATCCAGTGGAATTCTTACCTAGGATTGATACGTCAAAGGGTTCATATCTGAGACAATCTGTATCTAGACTGTGTTTTTATATGAGTGAGCGAAGTAGGATAGTAGCATGTGTTGTCGAGGGGAATATAGTCTTCTGAATGGAGTTAAGTGTCTCTACGCCGAGCTTTGGAGAGATGTAGCTCCTTGCCCAGTCCGTTTTTTGGACTGACTGTGCATCCGCCCGGCTTTGGTGTAGACTACGTCCTATAGACCCACCGGGTTCGCATGGCCCCATGATCAGCAGTCATATCAAATCGGTCGTGCTTACAGTGCAAACACAAACAGGCGCCCAAGAAAACGTATATATACTGACAATGCCATCCCATCTGATGCGTAATGCTCCTCGATTCGTTTTCATTTCAATATACTCAAGACTCTGCATCTACGTTGAAAAGCAGCTCTTGTCCCAAACATGTCAGAAAGGATCCCTGTTGAATACTCTGTTGACCTCTCAACCAACCCATCCCTATGGGAAGATCCAAACCAGCCAGAGTCAGGGTTCCGTCACGTCAACAAAGTCGATGTCATTTTCATCAACATCAATACCGCCTCAGACTTTCGTCTTCTCCGTACCGGTACCAACGAATCAATCGACTATGCAATCAAACAAGTCACAAAGCATATTGTCCGTGGGCTTTATCGCGTTATCAGTATGAACGTTAGCGAGTACTCTTGCGTTATTCTTGTTTCGACAACAAAGTCGCGTGAGGAGCTTATGTGGAAAAATGGATTTCCGTGGGATAGTGAGAGAGACCCTCAACCTGAGGTTGTCCTGAAATGAAGTTCTCTGGTTGAGAACAAGTGAGAATAGGCATCAGGCTGTGTTGATCAGGACTGGCCTTTGTCATGAAAAGATGGCATCTTACGACAGCTCGTCCAATAAACTATATCTCTTAAGCAAATGTTATTAGCACGCAAAATAGATCAGAAAGTATCATGCTGCCGCTGGACAGACTTGACGGTTGAAAACAGGGTTGATCGTGAACAGAGTCAACTGGGAACTTCCTTGACTTGGGTATGGTGGTAACATTGCGCATTCACGAATATCCTTCCCCTTTTGGATAATAGCCAACCAACATACATGCAACGAAGCTCCCAGAAAGGAAGGTAAGCTGACAAGATGACCTTTTGTTCTGGCCGGTGACTTTGGGAAGTTGGCTCAGGCACCGGAGACAAGGCGCAACTCATGGTAGTGGGCTAGATACGTAGATAGTTACTCATTGGAGATTAAAGATAAATCGCTTTATAGCTCAAATGGTAGATGAATTGATATCCTGGATTGGATTGTATCTATAGGCTATATGTGATGGAGAAATGCTGATAGATTTTAACTTGGAACTCACGTTCTTGATGTTGAATCAAGTTGTCCTACTATTGTCAAGCGTAGAGTGCGTAGAAAGATCGCAAAGATGTAAATACAAAGCTCCTACATATTCTCACTCCAAGAACCCATTTTCACGCAGCTCCGCAATCCTCTCGTCGGATAGAGCCGGCTTGCCCTTAGCCTTCAGTTGTCGCTGGAGCTCTTGTTCAGAAACTCGGAGGACTCCTGCACCAAGGCCGTGGTATGTACCGTCTGGGAGTTCAATGAATGACTGTGAATCTGGACCACCAATCTCTTCACACCCCTTTGGTTCCCATTTCGTTCCGGTAATGTCAATGCCAACGGGCGGGCCACCAGTGTGGGCAGCGGCAGCCTGCTCCTCTGGGCTTAATTTTAGGAATGCTCGGCGGGCAGCCTCAGGATCACGCTTGAGACTATCTTCCATCGCTGTATTTTCTCTGCGGCGGCGGCGGCGACTGCGGGGTTTGAATAAGTGTAAAGGGGCGTAGGTATGAGGGACGGGTGCGTCACAAGATAATTTGCAGCTAGATCTGTACTTGATGGTCTGTTGATGTTATTGTTGGCAAGATGCAAGCTCGAATCTTATAGACGACAGTATCGTTTATGTGTGATCGAAACTTGGCAGTAAGAGGCAGAAAAACTTCTCGATATTCAACCAGGGACCAACAGTTCACATCGTCATTTCTTCCCGATCACCTGATGAAGTTTGGAGGGTGGTCTGGATTGCGCCGTTGGAACCAACACGAAGAAAGGGGTTGTGACGGAGGAAAATAATACGGTACTTAATTGGTGTGTTGGTTCTAATTCTCAGGAGTATCCGGGATATAATGCATAGTTATCAGATGTTGACGCGGCGCATCCGACTGACCCTGCGCCCGGTTTGATAGCAGAGGGAACTTTTGCAACGCCCGGACAAGGATCAACTGGGAGCAGCAAAATGTTCGCCTGAACACTCCGCCTCAGCCCTCGGAGTACTTCAGCTACGGGCGTACGAGAAAGTTAAAAATCCATTAGCGTAGCGAAGATGCATTAAATTCCGTTGCAATGCGTTTCATCGTGTGTAATGAGACTTGAATGATATCCAGGCAGTAAACTGAAAAGTTGAATTGACGTTGAAGATGCCCTCATCGAATACCCCTGTCAAGAACATACGTTAGCTCGTCGAGAAGGGAATAGTCCAGCCTTACTAGGCCACGAGGACATTACCCTAAATCATGTGTGAACATCCCAGAAGATTTACTGTAGACCTGTCAAGATGATTGAGATACCGCAGAGTGCTTGATAACATGAACATTTCCCCGGAAACAATGTAATTCAACCTGGATCTTATGGCCTACCAAGACCAGGACGAGCTAAACTATAATCCAAGCGCCTTGGTATCACCCCCAGACAACAATGTTCTACAAATTGGTGTGCAGGAAAAGCGGTCTTCCACCATGCCGAATCTTTTGGCTTGCAAAGAATCCGATCCTCAACATGATAATACCACCAAAACTAGTAAAAGAAAGCTTTGGGCCACAATACATGTTGCTCTCAAACTTGCTGGCAGGACCGACGAGGGGATAACCGTTCCAAGTACCACTGTGCGTGGGATCTAAACACTCTGTTTGGCACAGCTTGCCCCCACTGGTATTCTTGAGATAATACTCAATTGCACCAGCGACAGTGCTTCCCTCTCCTGCGGTATCGCAATGAGGACCAGCAGCCTATAAACTAGCTGTTAGCAAATGAATCTTCGAGGCACAGCAGATCGTACATACTTAGTATATATACTTAACTTTGCCGTTACCGGCAGTGCCGCTGACATTAGTTGTTTGCAGCGGGCTGTCCGTCCCATTCCCTACTTCAAAATCGTCAAGCTCGTATAGAAATGTTGCGTCGGGGAAGAAGATAGACAACTCCTCAGTATCCAGCATACCGAACCCAGAACAGGTGCCATGCAGCAAGAATGTTAAAGTTAATAGTTGTCCAGTTTTTAGCTTGATCTTGAGCTAAGTATTCGAGGAGGTTGACAACGAAGACAATTGAGAGAATAATCGAAGGGCCGGCTTGGAGAAATCTCTGAGATAAAGCCATAGGCTCAGGACGTTGCTGTCTTCTGTTATCCATCGTGTCAGAAGCTATCTGGGTTTCTGGGTTCAGCGAGAGCTGAAATAAGTTTCGCGAGCGAGGACTCTTTATAGGCAAGAACGACAATTGAGCGTCGTGGGCACAAGGATTGATTGATCTCGTATTGGTTCTGAAGTAGACTAGATCGTAACCATAAATGGTACGAGTGTGTTGGTTCCAGGATGATTCGGAGGCTGAGTTCGCTTTCACAAGGGAACCTTTCTCAACAGACAGCGCTTATGCTGTGCAAATTTGGACAAATATGCTATAATCCTCAGCCGATTGAGAAATAGATCATGTAAACACAACGTAAGTGAGGTCGAATCAGACAGAGGAAGTAGTAAAGAGAGGTTAAAGCCAGAGGAATAATTTTTCAACAAGTGGTACCTTTATGAGTGAATATCTACAGCCAGGCTCTCCCTTCCTTGAGAACCCACTAATGATGACTTTTCGGTTACTCGGCATGTCAAAAGTTGTAGTTATCCCAGTCATTGTGTGATGTTCTTCAACCAACTGCAGCGTTCTAGTACCGATACGTTATAGCGCACGCAGAAAGACAATCTAGACTGTGACAAAAGGCAAAGAGAACATTGCTGCCTGTGCATATGTATTGAACATTTCCATGAAATTGGTCAAGGAGAGTGAGCCAGCTATAGCAGGTCTAGGTAAGAAAGCAAACCAATAACGACCTCTGTGTCCTTTGTTATCTGGCCTAGAGGATATTTTTACTAGAAGTTAATTGGCAATTACATCCACACTCTTAGTTTTGGCGTAAGTCAACTATTTCTTGGACCCAGGAGTATAGACAAATGTCTCAGATTTACAATGTCAGTTACAACTTTTATCTCGTCCCGTGCTAAGCAAATAAGGTCTTCGCAAAGGTAGAAGTAATAAGCGGCGGTAGAGGTTAATTTTCACCAAGACTGGTACTAGGACTGTTCTATGCCTGTAAGCGCTAGTTTACTTCTAGCACGCCGGTATATCAGCCAATTACAGAATTATCGTTTCTGAGACATCCGCTATTGATACACTGGTAATCTGTCATCTCATTCTCTGAACCTTGATTCTTCTCCTAAATCTACATATTAACAAGACAGCATGTTGACCCAGACGCGGCTTAATGTCTCACCCTTAGGTCAGCTTATCTTCTACCGACCCAATACCCTGCTATAATATCCTCTCTTATACCACCTAATCCTATAGCCTAAGCTTTACTGCTATAATAATATATTAATCCTTAAAGCTCTAGAGCTAAATGCTAATATTTCTCTCCTTTAGCTCCCTAATAAGCTTTTATAACTAATTCTCTACTTTATTATTTAAAAAC